>CBVK0100769003.1:0-21198 GCA_900067695.1 Picea abies | reverse complement strand
AAAAAAAAAAATCACCTTTCTTTGTTAAGATATTCTTTATGTTTGAAGCAAATCCCGTGAGAAAATTAATTTTTTGAATGAACTATTTTACAAAATTCTTTGTTTCTCTGTAAATAACCATGGACGACTCTCTCGATGTCCATCGTTATTTGAATTAATCACATTTTTCATTGCATGATTGGCTTTTTGAATGTCAGTACAAATTTTGACAATTTTTTCTTTGTCACTCCTTCCATCTAAGATTCTCCACAACATTTTTATTGCATTATTCCTGATATGCATTGTATCAAACAAATGAGCTATTTGTAGGTGCTCATAGTAGGGCAACCTATTGAATTGCATAGGGTAACTTTTCATTCCTCATGGAAGCCCATTAATGCCTTGACGACATTTATGAAAAAAATGAGATTACAACAATAATTGTTAGATACAGTTAACATAATTCAATACAAATTAAAATTGTAATACATTAATATATATGACACATAGACCAAATGCTTACCTTGACGATTTATATTATATTCCAACTTCAATAGATGAGGTGTCATTCTTCATAGTTTTATTCCAATCTCTTCTTTTAAATTTAAAAGATGTTTTTATGTTCTTAGGGAGGATATTTTTCTGTAGTTTGATACCTATGGTTCTTAGGGAGGAAGTGATTATACTCATCAAACACCTCTTTTCCTAGACTTATTGAACAACATGATTTCATCCTAGGACCACAAACTGGACACGCAAATTTACTCTTTGTTAGAAGACCTGCAAGATATGGATTAATGTCAGTGTTATTTATATAACAAGGAATTAATATTTAAGAAGCATGCATCATATTTTCATAAAATTATATACTATTAAAGTGCAGTAGTATGTTACATACCACAAAAATGTGTTAGCCTTGGGGCATCATGAATTGTCCATGTAAGTATTCCATGGAATTGAAATTGTTTTTTCCCTATTGGTCTAGAGATGTCATACATAGTGATGTCAGCCCATAAATTTAGTATCTCATCGACAAGAGGCTCAATATATACATTTATCTTTCACTTGGTACTTACCTAATTGGGTGAAAGTACACATAATTACTACCTTGTATATATAAGTAATTATGCAATGAATAAGACAAATGAAATGCAATGTTCAAACCAATTTTGTAAACACATACCTGGAACAATCATTGCCAACATTGTGTGCTCCCTCTTTATTGACATCCAATGAGGAAGGTTATTGTTTATAAAAAAAAATCGCTACACTGAGTAAATATACCTGAGCTCACCAAATGGATTGACATCGTCAGCTATTAATCAAAGACTAACATTACGAGGTTTTTCTTTAAAAATCGACCATATTTCTTTGATGTTCCTAAATGCAGAACCATCTGTAGGCATTTGAAGAACACCATCTTCACTTATCTGCCATACATGGTAAAACATAAACTGTGCAATGCTTTGGCACTTGAACAATCGCTGCAAACATGGAATTATCGAAATATGACAAAGAACCTTGTGAGGCACCTTTTTTGTTACTTGATCGGTTTGATATCTATTGATTTGAGATTACATGCATTTTGTTTTCAATGTGTATTGTCCATAATATATAGTATGATCATTCAGACATGCGTTGATAGCCTGATACTTCATTCCAATATCTTTCATAATGGAACACAACTCTCGATATGTGCGAGGTAAATTATTTGATGGTGGTAAGAAAAATTCACCTAACAATCTACAACACAAAAAATAATTAGTTAATGTAAATAATAGTAATCATAAATATTTGTTGGAAGCAGGCCAAAGCGGAAAGAAAGGCGATTTTGGGAAATAAAGCATGCATGAGGAGAGCGACAGCTGGAAGGAAGAGCAGCACGCGCACATGCATGGAAGACCTAACGGCTGTAAGGTTAGGGTTTTGGCAATGTATTGTAATGGCTAGTGAGCCAAGAACATATAAATATAGTTACCTAGGTCTCATAGCGAGGTGGCTATGATTGTTGTTAGAGTCGATTATTATTGTAGCTGGATTTTTGATATAGAGAGACGAAGGTAAAGAATCGAATGCTATGTAATATTTTGCTATCTGACCTAATTTTGTAAGTTTTTGAACTAGAGAGGATTGAAGAGGGTAGATCTTGAGGGTTAGATCGCAGGCTGAGGAGCCTGGTGTGATCTAGTCCGCCTCAGAATAGATCTTAACTCAACTGAGAAGAGTTGTAAAGCACATGGCTATGTAGTTTCAGAGCGACTATAATAAAAGAGATAAAGAGCCAGATATTTGTGGACATAGCCCAGGGGGGGAGTGAACCACGGTAACAGTTGTGTTATGTGATTGAATGCCTATGTTTCTTTATTGTCTTTGGTAAATATTGTTATGCTAATGAATGAGTTGTTATATTTCCTGCATAATCGTAAATGATGGTGTATTGCGTTAATAAGTTACAATAGATCTCTCAGCATACGGTTCCTAGATCTCCCACTCAATCCTAGGCTGCAAACACCTAACTATTGCAGCCACCCATTAAGACTATCTCGGGTGAGACGGCACAGTGCACCCTTTGCGATGCGTTACCTTCTAGTTTACCAGGAGGGATGATAGTTTTAGAGGCTTTGTTGGAAACCCGAACAGACATGAGCCCTGGCTCACTCAATACAAACTCAGACAGGATATAAGTAACCAACAAATGGTTTTATTGTCATTGGTAGGAACAGTAGAGGATTGAGTAAAAGATACGTAAGATCTGCAGGAGACAGATCAAGAGAATATTCAAGCCAAGAAGAAAGCAATGAGCCACTAGGAGGGGATGTTGAGACCGTGGAATCCCACAAAAGCAAAGATCGAAAGTTGGTTGAGGACAAAAGAGATGGAATTTGCACAGAAAGATAATAGAAACCCTAAAGTAACACCCTGCAAATATCTTGAGAAATACGTCTTTACTGATTTGCATGAAGTTTTTTCTGTGATTTTCCACATTTATTGCATGAGTGGATACTAAGGTTGAAGGATACCCATGCAACGAACCGGATCTGACATATAGAGTAGACCCTAGTACAGATTGAGCAGTTACAACAGGTGAACAACGAATTCACTCGTGCAGTAGATTTTTGGCTCAATAGTATTGTAGCAGGCTTTATAATAGAGTTTGTAGTAGATACAACGAAGTCATACATCACAGCGGAGAAATAGTTTCTATGTGGACCTTGAGGGAGGTATATCAGATTGTTGTATACTTCTATTAAGATCTTGTTGTATAACAAAAGTGTAATGACAATGGAGTCGGACAACTAAAATTACCTGCGTGCATGGGGGAAGGGGGGAAGCACTAACAGAAAAAGGAGAAATGGAAGGAGAAAAGAATAAGGGAAAGAAGGAGGAACCCTTGGACCCAATCATAATGGAGGATGACCAGATCAAGCAGATCATGGCGACAATTGGAAAGACGTGTAGCGGAGTACCCTATCAACAAAAGGTGAATATAAAGAAGAGAGTCATAGCCGGGAGGGAAGGCTTGGCGAGTGACAAGGAAGAGGTAGAGGATCTCCAGGTTGTGGAGCAGATTGAGAAAATCATGTGCACAACATATGAAAGGAAGAAGGGAGCTCCAAGAATCGGAAGAGAAGGCAAAAATCCTATCCAAATTAATGTTAGTGTGGAACCCATAAACCCATGTGCGACTAATACACCAAACAGAACACCACCATTTAGGCAACCGGATTTTGGGAGAAGAACGATAGCAGGAAGTAAATCTACACAAGGAACAACAACTAGAGAAACCAGTTCAGGCAACACTAGTCAAGTATCTACACCACGCGGAGGTAGCAGTTCGATGTTCAGAATGGCAGGACATGATCCCACCATCAGGTTACCAGAATTTCGAGGAGAAGCAGCAGAAGACCCTAAGAAACACTTGTTCATTTGTGCAAAGATCTGGGAAGCAAAATAGATCACTGATGAAGATGCCAAACTTGCGTAGTTAGCTATTACGCTAAGAGACCACACACTAGAGTGATACATGAGTCTAGACACAAACAATACACCTGGGATGAGAGGGACGTTGATAGACATTAAGAAGTTATTGATTAATGAGTTCCAGAAGTCGAACTCAGAGGATCAATACATGAATGAGATGATAGAATCCAACAGAAACCAAGAGAATCTGTTTGGTAAATTGACCAACGATTTAAGCGTTTAAAAGGAAAGTTGAAACATCTCATGACCGATATGCAACATAGGCACTTGTTCGTCAATTCACTACTACCGCACTTAAAATACCCATTGCAACAATAGAAGTTCTAGACGCAGGCAAAGGCTCTGCAGGTAGCCCTACAACTGGAAGAAAACCAGTATCAGCAAATGGATCCAGCCATCGAAGAACTAAAGGAGGATTTGAAGAACTTAACATTCCAGCTAAACCATAATAAAAGTAAAGACAAACGAGAAGTTGTTTGGTGTACTACATGCAAGATAAAAGGACACCACAAGAACGAATGTCCAACATTCACGCAGTATATGGTAGCAAGAATGCCAAATCCGTTACCAACAGGAGGAATATGGTGCAGAATCTGTAATAAACTGGGCCATGATCCATATAACTGCCCAATGATGCAGAAATACCAGACAGTCTCGAAGAGTTCATATTGCAACTTTAGCAAGTCAGTGGGCCACGATGAAAAAGATTGTAGAACTATGGATTTGATCCGAGAAAGAACATCAGATGCATATAGAATGCAGGCATAAATGATGACTGGGCAAGCCGCACCACAATTTAATCAAGTTCCATCCCCATACAACACTATGCAACAACAGTATAATATTGCGCAGCAACCATATAATACCGTGCAGCCACAGTATAATATAGCACAACCTCAGTACAATACCGCGCAGTATAATCAGGCACCTCAGTATAACGCCTTGAGAGGGGATCGAGCAAGCTATAGAGAGGGAGGATGAGCGAGAGGAGGTTTTGGAAGAGGTAGAGGACCAATGGTATGTCACAATTTTCAACAACCGAAACATTATGCAAGGGACTGTCCACTTCCACCAGCAACTTGTATGTATTGTCGTGCATCGGACCATGATACGGAGGAATGTCCAACACTACTAGTAAAGATCCAGGAAAAGAGGAACCAGAATAACCAAAATGTTCAGTGGATTTCAGCTGAAGCAAGGGATGAAGGATGGAACATCAACATAGTTACCAGCGGAGGAGCTAAAACAGGAAATGACTTAGTCTCATAGGAGCTGGTACAACACCAGTGGGTGAAGACGAACATCGAAACAAGGAAGAAGTTCGACGCACATAATGAGAAGGGTATATTTAAGCAAGCCAGACAAGAATTTCATAAGGATGACATTGTGTCGACTTCAACTGCGCAGCAAAGCAAGGAAGCACCAGAGTACGAGATGCCTCCATTATTGGATCATACCAACAAAATGCAACCTATGGAACAAGTAAGTACAATCATAGGCTTTTTGTAATCATGTGTAAAAGTATTGAATGATCCATCATCTGTCAAAATATTGCAAAACATATTAGAAAGATGTAGTATAGAGACGGAAGGCAAACTAGAACAAAAAATAGTTAATCACTTACATACAAGGAGAAGAATAAGTAGGGAATTCAGGCTGAATGCCAACATCAGAGATTTCAACATGCGATATATCATACTGGATCTATGATCTGAAGTTAATTTATTACCAAAGAAGATATGGCAATGTATAGGAGAGCCCACATTAGGATATTCACATGTTCAATTGAAACTAGCCAACCAACATAGAGTCCTACCAATCGGTAGACTAAAAGGAGTGACAGTAGACCTGGATGGAGTGCGCACTAAAGCACACTTTGAAGTGATTGAAATAGTGGACGACACAACACCATATCCAGCGTTGCTTGTTTTGGATTGGGCGTTTGATAACCAGGCCATAATCAACTGGAAGACATGAAAAATGACATTTGATTCAGGAGAATACAGGATCATCACGTCATTAGACCCATTAGAAAGGGAAAGGTTTGTAGAACCCACTTGCTTAGAATTAGATAAAATCAACCAGTTGTATAGAAAAATAGCGCGCGATGAGGAGTACGTGAACCCAACTGTAGATGGGATACTCAGTTGGTGGAGCATTACTTCATGTGCAACAAACTCAGATACTAGTTTAAAAAACTAGCAACAAAGGCTACACGAAGTTTCCACGAGAAGATGTGAATGAATAGACCGCAAAATAAGATGGGTAGGCACGGAGATAAGGGAACCACCCAGTTTCCACAGAGTAAACGATCTAGAAGTATTCTTGGCATTGTACAAGGATGAAGTTGTAGAGAATCGGAGACTCTTAGCGCTTGATATAGCATGCAAGGACACACCTGCAAGATGGTGGGGCGCACATAAAGAAACAATCATAGATTGGTACCAATGTAAACGGTTAATGCACATAAGGTTCGGCGTAAAATAGAAAAACAACAAGAAACATAAGTATGATGGATAGGGGGCACCAGCGAAACACTTGGATAAGTGCAGAACGTTGTGGAAAATGACACCCCTAGAAGAGTGGCCTCATCATTTCATACACACTCTAGAGGGCATACTAGCGAACTGGTACACAGACCAGGAACTGTGCAAAGGAACTGCGACCTGCATGGTATTGCAACAAAACTTTATAGTCACTTTCTCATTCGAGCATGAGAACCCCAACATTGATGCAACTATTAAATAGATAAGAGGGATGATATTCATTAAGGAACCAGAAGTTAGACTCGTAACAAAAGAACAACAACCGAACAAACAGACAATCAAAAAATGGCTGTCATGTTACCATGTGTAAGAGGAAACACCAGATGAAGACAATCTGCGCGATATTCAGATCAAGGAAGCAACGGATGAAGACGATATGCACAATATTCAGATCAAGGAAGCGGAAGGCGAAAGACAAGTAGAAGGTCCAACTATAGAATCAGAAGTCATTGCTGCGCCGATCAAGGTGAAAAAAGTCAACATTGGGACAATAGAGAATCCCAAAATGGCTAGCATTGGAGATTACTGGGATGAACAAACAGTAGAAAGCATAACAGAGTTACTGCGCAAATACAACGACCTACTTCCCACAACATTTACAGAGATGAAGAGTATAGCAGGGGAGCTAGGAGAAATGAATATAACACTCAGAGCTTAAGCGAGACCGATCAGACAATGACCATACAGATTGAACCTGATACATAAGCAGAAAGTCAAAGTTGAGATCGACGGGATGCTTGAAGCCGGAATCAAAGAACCAGTGTAAGAATCAGAATGGATAAGTCCAATGGTAGTTCAGGAGAAAAAACAAGGAGGGATAAGGATATGCAATGACTTGAGGAAGTTGAACGATGCATGCCTACATGACCCGTTCCCTACACCTTTCATGGATGAAGTGTTGGAGAACGTAGGAGGACACGAAGTTTACTCATTTACTGATGGATGCTCAGGCTACCACCAAATCAAGATAGCACAGAAAGATAGATACAAGACTACATTTGCTATAGAATGGGGATCTTACTGTTGGTGTCTAAAGATGTCCTAAAAACAACCTTAGTTTAACATTAATTTATCAACCCGAAGATTCATCTTTTATCTCAAGAATATCAACAAAGTCTATGTAGGTAGCCTAAAATCATAAACTTCTTCTGTTGCATATGGTAAAGCTTCCACCTCTACCCATTTGGTCATGTAGTCTGTTGCAATGAGAATATAGGCCTTTTGATTTGACTTTGGATTAAAGGGGTCGACGAAGTCCAGCGCCCATATTTCAAATGGTTCTACAACTAGTTGTGTTTTCAAGGGCATCTCATCAACCTCACCTGGTTTCCCCATCCGCTGACAGTTGTTGCATGTCTGGACATATTTCTTGGCATCTCTGAATATTGAGGGCCAATAATAGCCCATCTGTAAGATTTTGTGTCCATTCCTACAGTCTGCAAAATGCCGCCCACAGGGCTCGTCATGTCCTGCTTTCAGTATGTCATAGATTTCGTCCTCTCGTACGCATCGCTGGATCTGGAGATCAGCTCCTGCGTGGAAAAGATATCCACTGATCCAAGTGAATCGTGTGCTACGCTGGATGATAAATCATCTTTCCCTGGATGATAAATGTGTCGATAATCTTCTCACTGCTAGATAATTTGCTACATCAGCATACCAAACCAAGGTGGTTTTGTGTTGACAGTAAACAGATGCTCATCCGGGAATTGATCCTCAGTTGTTAATGAGTCGTCTGTTTTTGGGAATTGGGACAAGAAGTCTGTGACAAGATTTTCTTTCCCAGGTCGATCTTTGATGGTGATATCAAATTCCTGCAATAATAACAACCATCGAGTGACCCGTCCATTAGTAATTGGTTTATTAGCTAGATATCTAATGGCAGAATGATCAGTATACAGGATAACTGGATGGCATGTTATCTAATGATGAAATTTATTGATGGCATGTATAACAGCTAAGAACTCTTTCTCTGTTACTGTATAATTAAGTTCGGCTGGAGTTAGATTCTTGCTATTTAAATAAATGGCGTAGGGTTTATTTTCTTCTTCCTGTCTCAAAACAGCGCATATGGCAATGTCTGAGGCGTCGATGGAAATTTGAAATGGTATTTTCCAATTAGGTCCCCTCAACACTGGCGTTGTTGAGATCAGTTTCTTGAGTCCTGCAAAAGCCACATCGCATTTGTCATACCATTGAAATTCTACATTACCTGTCAAATCATGTAAAGGCGCAGTGGTTTTTGAAAAATTTGGCATAAATCTGCGATAGTATCCTGAAGCACCAAAGAAACTATGTACCTCAGTTTTTGTGTGTGGAGTAGGTAGATTAAGAATTACCTCAATTTTTGTTGGGTCTACTCTAATTCCATCTGCATAAATGTAATTCCCTAATACCACACCTTCTGTCATCATCATGTGACATTTTTCGTGGCTTAAACATAACCTGGTAGCAATGCACCATTCCAATACCTTCTCCAGATTATTCAAGGCTTGATCGAAGTCGTCACCGTACGGGGTGAAATCATCCATGTAAACTTCAAGCCCTTCTCTAATTAGATCACTGAATATGCTCAGAATGGCCCTTTGGAATGTAGCTGGAGCGTTACAAAGTCCGAAGGGCAATACTTTGTAGGCAAAGGTACCCCAGGGACATGTGAATGTCGTTTTATCCTGATCTTCTGGGGTAATATGGATCTGATTGTAGCCGTTGAAACCATCTAAGAAAGAGAAGAATTTCTTCCCTGCCAAGGTATCCAGGACCTGATCGATGAAAGGTAATGAAAAATGATCTTTTTGAGTAGCTTTGTTTAGTTCCCTGTAATCAACGCAGATTCGCCATTTCCCGTGTTTCTTTGGGACGATGACTAATGGGGAAACCCATCGACTATTTGAGATAGGGTATATAAAATCTGCGTCCAACAACTTTTGTAGCTCTTCTTTAACAATATCTCTGAGGTGGGGGTTCAATCTTCTTTGCGGTTGTTGGATAGGCCGAACGTCTTTCTCAATATAAATGTGGTGTGTGCAGAGTTGTGGATCAATACCTTTCATATCAGAGTACTCCAAGGCAAAATTTTGCTGGTATTTAGAGAGAGTTTGGATTAGCTTTTGTTGTTGTTGCTCTTCTAGGTTTGCATTAATGTTCAGAGACTTCCCTGGTGCGATCTCAACAGATTTGTTGTTGTGAACAACGGTAGTCGGAATTTGTTATTCCATTAAGTCTTCCAGCAGGTCTCCCCGTGCTTCACAGTCTAGAACAGCTTGGATCATCTGGCATGTTGGGTTACTTACAGTGGTTGGGTTGTTAATAAACCCAATGATTACATCATCCTCTAACTGATTCTTGTGCTTGAGGGATTCTTCCATTGTTAGTGGGGCACACAGATCCTTCTCGGGATATCGTGGTGGTGGCAATTGCGGGTGTACAATCATTGGACTAGGTTTGGCTGGAGGATTTAAGATGAGATTCCTTGTAACCCCTCCTCTAGCAATTGTCATTGTACCCGATCGGCAGCACATGTACGCATCATTTTTTGTGAGCCATGGTCTTCCCAATATTAATGGATGCCCTTCAAGTCCACTTCTTGGGTTGATGATGAGAAAATCTGCGGGATATTCCCAATAATCAACTGAAATGGCTATATCATGTAGTGTGTCGAGTGGTTTCACCACTGATCGATCGGCCAATTGCAACATAATCGAGGTTGGGTCGAAAGAGTGAAGACCCAAGGCATTGCAGGTTTCCATAGTTAGAATATTGATGGCCGCCCCCAAATTAACTAGGGTATTTGGAAAAGAACAGCCCTAAATCTGAACTATTACTATGGGGTTCCCTGGATCTGCATATTTAACTGGTGTTTCTCTACCCAAAATTAGATCAGATAAGGCTGATAAGGCTCCCACTACATGAACTGTTGATGATGAATTTTTTATTTTTCTAACGGGCTTCCTCCTACATAGCTCCTTGATTGTCTTTGCGTAGATCGATATGTCTTGCAGGGCTTGCAGGAGTGGAATTTTGATATATAAATTCATCAGTTCCCCTACAATGTCGAAGTCAAGATATGTGGTGGGTTTCGCTATCATCAGTCTTTCAGGGAATGGAGGGGAGGGAATTGCATCCTTATCAGAGTCTTGTGATTTGACTGTGTCCCTCCCTTGCCTGATTTCTTCTATTATTACCATAGATGAGGGTGTTATTACTGGTTGTTTTTCATTCCCCTATTCTTGGGGAACGTCATTTTGTTTGAGAGAGATGATGAACCCCGATCTTAACCGAAGTTCATTGCACCCTACTGGATTGATTTCCCCTTCTCCACTTTCCATAATATGGACGAGTTGAGCTGGTCTGTTATTGGGATTCGAGTGGGGTTGGGCAGGTAATTGAGGGCACAATTGTGATTGGGGCAGTGGGAGTGGAGTTTGTAACAGAGGTTGAGTTTGAGAGGTCATCCCCATAGGTTGGTTATTCATCCCCATGGGGCCCTGCCAGTTCTGGTTCCAATTTGGGTTTTGGGCAGTCGAGTTAGGCCATTGTGGAGGGTAGTTATTATTCGAATTTTGTTAGGATGAGGTGGGGTATTGTGAATTTGGCCAATTGGAACTTGTAGTTGGTTCATTTTGCCAGTTGGGGTTTGTAGCAGGCTGGTTTGGCCAGGTAGGAATTGCAGGTGGGTATTGTTGGGGCTGCCAGTTCTTATTAGTAAATGGTTGACCCTACCATGTGCTGCCAAAATTCTTCTATTGATTATATTGTCCAGGATTTTGCTGTTGATTGTATTGTCCAGGAAAGAAAGAGGAAGGGTCCCGAAATGTATTTTGAGGCCGGGACTGCCACTGACGGTGTTGAGCCATCAGATATAATGGTTTTGTTTCCTCTTCTGCTTCTTTAAATACAAATTTCAATCTAAGTAGTGATGGACATTCCTCTGTGTCGTGATCCTTGGCACAAATAGCGCAAACCCGAACTATATCCAAGGGGTATTCCCTTGGACCATGTTTCTTTCTGCACCTGTGGCAAAATATAGCCAAGGTCTGCTGTGTCTCTACCTTTTTTTGTTTGGCCTGCAATACATCCAATTGTGTAGTCAGAGTGCTCAAAATATATGTTTTAAAGTTTTCTAGGAGATTACCAACTTCAGCTAGCGTAACACCCCTGCTGGAGATATTGTTGTTTCTTGTGAGGGACGTCTGCATTCCTAACCTGGTCTATGTACTTCCTCGTGAGCACCTGATACATGATAAAACAAAATCTTCATAAGTTTCCTAATAAATGTCACCTTTCCCCATTAAATTCAATGTTTCTACCCATTCATCTCTCATGCCTTTGATCAGAGTTGCTTTGAGTACTTCACCTGGTAATGTACCATAGGGTGATCTTTGCAAATTGTACTGAAATCTTTCGAAATATTTTTCTAATGATTCATTTTCTTTCATAGTCATTTGAAAGATTTCATCTTTTAGGTCTCTGGTTCTGCAATAATCCTGATATTTTAACAAGAAGTTTTGTTTCATCTGGTCCCATGAATTGATGGTTCCACCTCCCAATCCCATGAACCAGCGTAGGGATGCTCCCTTCAAGGTAGAGGGGAATAGTTTTAATTTTTGGGGTTCAGAGGTGTAATCATACCCTCTACATACGACATCAAATTCAAATAGGAATGCATCCGGGTCTTCTGAAATCAGTCCATGGAAGGTTGGCAGGTTTTGTAAGGGGATTGCTTTCATGGGGGCATTGGCAATTGGATCAACTATTGGATACTCCAGCGTGGAGGTTTGGGTTTGTTGTTGATTTGGTTGTGTCATTTGATCGAAAATGTGCCAAAAAATTTCAGGAGGTTCTTGATCCGGGTATTCTATTTCAAATTGTTGATTATTTGGTCTTCCAAGGAATTTGACTGCACTCCATTTATCGGGATTTCGGATATGCCTTCTTCTTTCGAAGGAGACTTAGGATCAGGTGGTGGTGGTGGTGGGTATGCCTTGGCAACCCCGCTAGTTTCTCCTATTCCCTCCTCCAGATTATTAGAGCTTCCCTCTTCCAAGGGGTTGAGCAGTGGGAGATCTGTATTCTGAAAGCTCTGCTTAGTCCCTTCAGTTTTTCTATGAATCTCAACGTGGGCCGTAGTTGGTGAAACTATTGCCTGAGGGATTCGGGTGGGTCCTTTCTTAGGTCCAACCGAAGCTTGAGATTCACCCTTTTTTATGATTTCGTCTATGAAAGTGCTTCTTCCATGGATCACCGAACCTTGGGTTTTGGTAACTTTTGGTGGGGGTTTTGGTAACTTCACACAACAACAAAAGAAATTTTAACAAAAGAAAGCACCTACGAAGCCTCTTAAGTGTCAACTGGAGGTAAGCGTTGGCACAAGCATTTTACTTATTACCTGTGTAGGTTCTTACCTTCCGTCTTCAATACCTGGTCCTCCACAGACACAACCTATGCTACCTTTGACATTCTCCCTGGAAACGATGCCAAAATGTTGGTGTCTAAAGATGTCCTAAGAACAACCTTAGTTTAACATTAATTTATCAACACGGAGATTCATCTTTTATCTCAAGAATATTAGCAAAGTCTATGCAGGTAGCCTAAAATTGTGTAGCTAAACTAAATCTGAGTTCATCAACAATCAAGTTCCTCAAATGTTCACCAAAGATTCTAAGAACTAAATGGAATTGAAATATGATTACTAAGATGACGTGAAATGGAAAGGAACTAATTAATCTATTGAATTCACTTAACTAGAAAGCAGTAATTGAATCTAAGTAAGGACTTGCAAAGTTAACTATCAATTATAAATTCTGATTACTGGAAAGGAAATAACGAATTACTTTATCTACGGAAAGAAACAGCAATTGTAATCTAATCAGAAAGGACAGCTAATGTAACTTCTATTGAAAGGAACAACTATTGTAACTTTAACAGAAGGGAACAATTATTGTAACTTTAACTGAAAGGAACAGCAATCGTAAATCTAAGGAAAAGGAACAGCGCAGATGAAAATGTGAGGAACTGTCAAGCAATAACTTCAGAAATGGAAATCATAACGACAATCATTAATACTTTAGGGAAATGTCTATCTTCTATATGCAAACAATCATAAAATCGTTAACACACTTATGCATTTATCCTTGGATATTGTAAAAGAGATATGAATCACAAAATGGAAATCAAACTTTGAACTGATACAATTACAGAACAAGACAGTAGCTCCTTCAGACTGGGCCCTCGGTCTTCAGAAGTACTTCTACGAGAAACTCAGAGCACAGAAATGATAATAACACTCAAAACTTTCATTGATTCCATGGCTAGTAAAACATTTACAAAAACTGATGCACAGAACAGTTATGAATCTAATTACTTGAATGCGTTTTTTTCCCTTTTTCTGGATCTATTACCCTCTTATATATTACAATAGTTTGGGTAAATCAAGCTATCCTGAGGATCGAAAGATCCTCATGATTTCTTTACTATTATAAAATTACAATATAGCAAATGCATTATCTTCAAACTGCTTTGCACCTAAAAAGTCTTCAACCTCCAAAAGTTTGTGCATAGCCAAAATCTCTTTGGTTATCTTTGACAGTTATTTGTCCAATTCTGCAACAAAATCAAACCATTCCAATCATAATTTAGAATCTATTTAATAAAACTTTAATAACAACCCTAAGAGACATATTAATCATATTCTATCTTATCTATCCCTAACTATCTAAAGAATCAATCAAAATCATATCATGAACTGTGGGAAAAAGGAAGATATTTATACCTTTTTCGTAACCCAACATACCCCCCAGCTTACCTTCTTTCATGTCCTCATGCAATCTAGAGTCTTTCATGCCAACCAGTTATATTGTAGGGAGGAAAAGTTGGTTCACCAGGTCTCCTGAAACCATGGTTTCTTTTGATTTCATCAAAAGCGGCGTCCTGTCTCTTTTTATTAATTTGATAATCCTTCTAGTAAACTTCTAGAGGAAACCAGAGGAGAGGGGGGTTATACCTGCATCCCATCCAAGCAGGTCCTTCCTTCTGGAGTAGTCTAGCATATCTTTCTACTCTGAAGGTTGCTGCAAAGAAATTCCTAAATCCAAAGGGCTCTCTACTTTTAACCTCATCGTAGGATACATCCCATCTTAGCTTGGAAGTAGCAAGAGCTTCTTCCTTGAATTCTCCAAAATATGTGATACTTGAGCGGATGAAATGTAAATGGATAGGAGCCAATGAGCCCACAACCCCTACCCTTTTCATGAAGGTCTTGTGTCGCATGATCGCTGGGAAGGATTTTGGAGGCTCTCCTCTAATCCAAAGATCTAAACTAGTTTCTTTGTTTATGAACATTTTGTGAGCCTTACCCCATATGACCTGGTTTCTAGTAAAGGATGGGAATGCATGGAACTGTATGTCCCCTATGAAGAGGCCAGGGTTGTCTCCTCTAACTTCATCCAAAATGAGATTATGGAAATATAATTCACACAGAAGGTATTTTACCTTCTCTTCCTAATCTCTGAAACATGAAATAAATTCTGGAACAATGGCAAATGAAATGGGTTTACCTGCTCTGATGGCCTTTACTCTCAACAATAGATACCATTCTAGCAAGAATAAAACATAATTAGTGGTAAGGGCTCTGCAATTGATGGCATCGGTGTAGACATCACAGATGTGTTTGATTTGCTCCAAAGCTTCTTCCAATTGGGTTTGCACCTTTTTGGTCTTCTCTTGGGCTCTGGTAAGCGCAGCATAAGTTTCACCCTCTGTTGCTATCATGTCCTTCAATTCTTTAACAACCCTTTGATATTCGGTCCTAGTTACCATTTCATGTTGGTATTGGACCAATGCTTGTTGTTCTTGTGTAAGTTATGCTTTTAGTCTATCGATGATGACACTCTGTGCTTGAGATTGAGATGCTTGGTATTCTTCCATAGCACTCATCTCTTCCCTGGATTGAATCAATGCTTGTTGGGCTTGTCCCAATTCTTCTTTTAGCTCATGAATGATGGCACCATGTGCCCGAGATTGGGATTCTTGATATTCATTCATTTCTTCTCTGGAGTGAATTAATGCTTGTTGGGTCTGTGCAAGCTCTGCTTCCAATCTATTCATGATAGTACTCTGTTCCTGGGACTGCTCTGTTATCATCAGTAATTCGCCTCCATTTTGAGTCAGGGTTTGTTGAGACTGCAATAAGTCTTCCTCCAGTCTCATAATAGTAGCATTTTGCTCAAAAAGTTGAGTTGTTTCCTCTAAACTCCGAGTGTCTGTTTGTATCTGAGTATCAACCATCTCTTGTGTTTCTACAGGAATTACATCTTCATCCTGAACTATTTCTTCTTCTACCATTAACTCCTCAGGATCTGTCTGTATTCCTACAGAAGTTGTACTAGTTGCTTTCTTAGGAAGAGGGTTTCTTCCTTGCATTCTGTCATTTTTGTTTTTCTTTCTTCTGTGGATCTTGTTTGATAGTTCTAACTATTTCCTCAATTCCTTGATAATCTCCTTGAGTTTTCCCACCTTCTGCTTTAACACCACAACCCTCTTAGCCTTCTTCTTCAACAATTTGTTTTCTTTCTTTAATTTCCTAATTTGTTTCTGGCTTTTGGCTTATTTCTGTTTATGAGGGATCTTGAGGTCTTCTTCATTTCGTCCAGTAGATGGTTGTCCCTCTGTTCTTTCCAAGTGCTCTGGTTGTCCAAGAGGGTCTCCTATTTCAAAAATAAATTCCTCTTGTGTTGTGTCGTCTGGAAAGGACATTTCAATGTCAGGAAAGTCTTCAGCTGGTTTTGAAGAGGAGGTTGGTTCTGGTTCTTTTTCTAGATTATTTTCATCTAGGTCAGTTAAGGTTCCTAAATTCCCCAAAACCTAAGCTATTTCTATCCCGTAGCTCTTCAAAAAGTGTCTTGTCAGGTGCTCTGCTGCAGGATGGGTGTCTCCCTGATTATCTTTTCGTGTTGTCTACTCTGCTTGCTCAATTGCTTGAACATTTTTATGTAAAGGTTGTTCTATGAAATTCTAAAGTTCTTCAGGGTGCTCTATTGCGTCCTGAACTGCTTTAGTTGTTTCCTAGATTTGTTTGTTTCTCTTCCTTGTCCTATGGGGGGATCTAAGAGCAACCATTGTTCTCTTCTTTCTTTTTGTTAATGCTTGAGTCTGTGAGGTCTGGGCCTCAATGATTTGAGCAGGTTCTGCTTCAACTTCGATCTGAGGTGGTGAAATTTCTCTTTGGGTGGTGGTCGCCTGCTCCAGTTGTGGAGGTCTATTGGCCTCAATGATTTGAGCAGGTTTTGCTTCAACTTCAATCTAAGGTGGTAGAATTTCTCTTTGGGTGGTGGTCGTCTGCTCCAGTTGTGGAGCTCTATTGGCCTCAATCAAATTCTCCCAAGTCAACTGATTTTGACTCAATGCTTTATCCACTATTAGTTTTATTAATCTGTGGTGGCTAATGAGAGTAACAGGATCCTTGGACTTTTGTGTTTTCAAGGCAACTTCATGTAGTATGGTATGCAGGAAAAAATGTAAATTAAGTACTAACCGTTGCTTCAAGGCTGCCGGCAATTTGAGATGGTGAGGTTGAATTACATCGTATCATCCATTGCAGGTGATATACCGTTTAACTATCCCCGCCAATTCCTTCCACAATTCACTGAGGGCACTGGGATTAAGTCCCTTTCCTTTTTTATCCAATTCTTCCCCCGGTTCTGTGACAGATTCCACGACTTCCCTCAGCTTCGTGTATTTCCCTGTCCATTCAATGCCTGTGTTAGGGAGGCCTGTGACTTCTACTACGATTTCCAGGGTAACTGAGATTTGTATGCCTTGGACCGTAGAGATTTCTCCTTGCAGGCTTTGAAAGAATTCGAGCGTGACGTTTGTGTCATAACCTTGCAAGCGGCTAAAGTACTCAGTCCACCCAAGGCGATGTAGGATTTCTCTTGCCTATTCTGTAATCTGGAGTAATGTCGGCTCTCTGCGCACACTTATACCTCCCATATTTCTGTGAGAAAGAAAGAACGACTATCATTCCTGTTTACAAATTCGATTAGACCAGCTTTGGAGAAGCAGATGCCAGAAATGGAAAATATCAGTAACAACGAATGTATAAAGATGTGGGTTTTGTATTTATTGCAATCATTACAGCTAGTCGGGAAGTGTGCCGAGCATCCCCCTCATTAATGTAGAGGTCGTCCTCGACCGTCAGTGTAGGTGGAAGCAATGAGTGCAGTTATTTCGGGTGAGAGGTAATGATTGCATTGTCGCCGCCAGTAGGGGCTAACCATATATAATTTTCAAAAAGACACATGCCATGAAAAATCATTTAAACGATAGTCGTTTGATGTGTGGAATTTGTAAAGTTATTACACCTATGTGCAAAAAAATGTCTTATGGAGAAATCAATCAAAAATAAATTAAATCTGTTCATTTATTTTTATTTTTATTTTTAATAGTCCACATAACATAATATTGTTACTTTTCCCGGTGATTGAGTATAATTGATATGATAGCCTCATTATTTGAGTAAAGGAGATCTAGAGACACGCAGAAACTTGGTATTTTGAGATAATCTTCCATACCACAGGCAAAGCCGTTGCTTCCCACAAGCATCCATAGCCTTGACAGGGTTTCCTTTTAACCCTTAGATGAGCCTTTATCCTTAATACACATGTGAATCATCTTTTTCCAAAAAGACCATTATCCTGGTTTGGTAGCCAGATGATGATAATGCCACTCACTAGATTGTAACTTAAGTGACCATGTCAGCTTGTGATGAGACCTCTTGTCCTTTGACAAAAGAAAATGTCAAAAGGACATTCCCCTGGTGTGGTAGCCATAGTGGGAATGTCACTTAGGTTAGTATCCTATGATCCTGATAGGTTGGCTCGTGATGAGACCCCCCGTTTTTTATGAAAAAGGTTTTTGTTGTGTATCTTTATTTATTTGTATCTTTTTTTAATAAATATTTGAATTGTCTTTTCCCAAGAAGACCATTATCCTAGTTTGGTAGCTAGATGATGATAATGCCACTCACTAGATTATAACTTAAGTGAATAAGCCAGCTCGTGATGAGACATCTTGTCCTTTGACAAAAGAGAATGTCAAAGGCCATTGCCCTGGTGTGGTAGCCATAGTGGGAATGTCACTTAGGTTAGTATCCTATGATCGTGGTAGGTTGGCTCGTGATGAGACCACCTTTTCTTTATGGGAAAATTTTATTATATATAATATATATTATTTTTTATTTTTATTTTTTTTAAGGGAGGCTCATCTACTCCTTAAGAGTAAGGGATGGTATAAGGAAGTGGAGAGATGTCAAGTAAAAGTGTGTTGAAGACTCCTTATAATATAGAGGCAGAATATCATTCAGGTATATTTGTATATAAGGGAAAGAAACAACTTATGGTGGCGATCGATTATGAACGAGGTTTAAGATATTTCGGAGAGATTATTTCCAAAAAAAATAAAAAAATTGATAAGGTGTGAGGAGCCATCCACAAAGTAATGACAGATCGTTGTAATGACGATTAGAGACAGTGCTGGTAAAAATTATTTGATGAAAGTCGTACTTACGGAGGAATGGCTAGTGTTTGAATGGTAAAGAAGGGAACTGCAATCGCGCGAAAAGGAACAACAGTTGTTCTGTTCAAAAAAAGCAACAGCAGGTGCAAGAAAAGGGGACAACAGTTGTTCAATTCAAAAAGGAATAGCAGTTGCGCGTGAAAGGAACAGTAGTTGCACGAATAGGGAACAGCAGTTGTTCCATCCAAAAAGGAACAGCAGGCACGCGAGAAAGGAACAACAGGTGCGTGAAAAGGAATAGCAACTGTTCCGTTCAAAAGGAAACAACAGGCAAGCAAAAAAGGAACAACAGTTGTGCGAAAAGGAACATCAGGTGCGCGAAAAGGGGACATCAGTTGTTCCGTTCAAAAAGGAACAGCAGGTGCGCGAAAAGGAACAACAGTTGTTTCGTTCAAAAGGAAACAATAGGCGTGCGAGAAAGGAACAACATCATCATGAACATGTAAAAGACTGAGTCTGTATGATAAAATAAAATGGGAGTATGGAACAAAAGAAGGTGCTAATTGTAGTTATCTGTCCTGATTCTTGTTACCTAGATGTCTTTTATAAAACAAAGATAAAACTAACCACTCAGTTGGAAAACTATGTACAGTATGTACAATATAAACAGAATACATCATTTATGGAGTTGGGGTGGCTGGGTTACCTTCCCAGCCAGCCAAAATTTGCACCGTGGGGTCTTTACTTACTTCTTGATAAAAATAATCTTTTGAATGTGGTTGGTGGTAAAGTCGTAGCCGGTGTCCATTGACCAGAAAGGGTGATCTAGACCCATCAATGGTGCTCAAAGTAACTATGCCATTATAATTCACTTCATTAATTTCATACAGTCCTAGCCATCATGTCTGTAATTTCCCAGGAAAGTCCTGAAATCTAGAATCATAGAGGAGCGCCCAGTGGCCTTTCTTGAATGATTTTTCTTGATATGCTTGTCATGCCAGGTTGCTCTCTGTCGTTGGATAACAGTTGTGCGCTCCACAGCAGACAAGCGTGCTTCATCCAATTCATTGAGTTGTTGAAGGTGTCGTTTATGTGCTTCTGTAAGATTTACTCCAACATCCTGGGCCATTCTTAGGGTCTTGATCTCAAATATTATTGGGAAGATGGGTTCTTTACCATAGACTAGATGGTAAGGAGAGTAGCCAGTGGTGTTATGCCAGGTTGTACGATAAGCCCATAAGGCATTTGGGAGCTCAGTGGCCCAATTCTGTCGGTTTGTTGAGATAGTCTTCGTCAGAATTGCCTCTAGGACCTTATTGGTGCTTTCTACTTGCCCGTTTTCTTATGGGTGGTATGGAGAAGTAACTTTGTGCTTGATTTGATAGTTGTCCAGGGTGGCGATGATTCTATGGCCTGTAAATTGTGACCCTCCATCAATAATTATTTCTCTGGGTAGTCCATACCGTACAAACAATTTGAAAAGGAATTTGATGACTACTTCTTCTGTTGCATTTGGTAAACCTTCTGACTCTACCCATTTGGTTATGTAGTCTATTGCAATGAGAATATAGGCCTTTTGATTTGACTTTGGATTAAAGGGGTCGACGAAGTACAACGCCCGTCTTTCAAATGGTTTTATAACTAGTTGTGTTTTCAAGGGCATTTCATCAGCCTCACCTGGTTTCCCCATCCGCTAATAGCTATCGCATGTCTGGAAATATTTCTTGGCATCTCTAAATATTGAGGGCCAATAATAGCCCATCTGTAAGATTTTGTGTCCAGTCCTGCAGTCTACCAAATTTCCCCCACAGGGCTCGTCATGTCCTGCTTTCAGTATGTCATAGATTTCGTCCTCTCGTACGCATCGTCGGATCTGGAGATCATCTCCTGTGTGGAAAAGATATCCACTGATCCAAGTGAATCATGCGCTACGTTGGATGATCAATCGTCTTTCCCTGGATGATAAATGTGTCAGTAATCTTCCCGCTGCTAGATAATTTTCCACATCAGCATACCAAGGTGGTTTTTTGTCGACAGCAAACAGATGATCATCCAGGAATTGATCCTCAGTTGTTAATGAGTCATCTGTTTTTGGGAATCGGGACAGGAAGTCTGCGACAAGATTTTTCTCCCAGGTCGATCTTTGATGGTGATATCAAATTCCTGCAATAATAACAAC
>CBVK0100768998.1:0-10433 GCA_900067695.1 Picea abies | reverse complement strand
TTTCAAAGGAGGATTTGGTTTAAAATGATCCAGTTTTCAAAGGAGGATTTCGTTCAAAATCCTTCGATTTACAAAGGAGGAGTTCGTTCAAAGTGCTTCGAAACAGGGACAAGAGCGTATCAAAATGGCGTTAGTATTTCGACCATAACTTTTGACTCGAACACCCGTTTTACGCGTTCGTTATACTGTTGGAAAGGTATTTTCGATATCTATGACTTCCTAGTTATATTATTTAAGAAATTAATCACCAATGGTTTAAATTTTTCAAGTTGAATATCTAGCACTGTGGCCGCATCCCCTAAGAAAACAACACCTCAACTGTGAGCAGAGGAACTAGATATCGAATTTAGGGAAGCTTACACAAAATTTCAATTAATTAATATTTCAGTTATTTGGGTTCAAATGTTTGGTTTTAATAGTTTATTTTAGGTTACTTCAAGGCCACTCATCCGTTATATGTAGAATGGTGCTAGGTACCAATGCCAAGGGAAGGTCACACTCAACATCCTCACAATGTGATCTATAGCCAAGAACAATAGTGTAGAAACAACAACAAAAATTGTTGCATCAACATGGAACAATGAAGGGAATCAAACCCAAATGAATGAAGAAGGAGTCTGAATCCTATAGAATCTCTCAATGCCCAAGCTTGTCATTATGGTGGGAGAGGTGCACTATAGTCGAAATCTACGGTGACCCACCAATGCTAAAAGACAAATCTGAAATGTAACTTCTATCTTTGTCCTCTTATCATTACGAAGGGGATAAGGACAAAAGTTTGTAAATGAAAGGTTACAGGGGAAGGTGGAAGGCCAAAAGTCACGTTTAACTCTAATAAATACGAGGATTGTATATGAGAAGAGGGCTTTTTGGCTCTTCAAGCATTGTATAGACTCAAGAACTATTTCAAGGAAGTATACTATGTTATCTAAAATTGACAAGCCCTCCTTGGAGCTTTCTTGTACATAAAATTTTAATGAGGAGAAGGCAGTTTGGCCAAGCAATTTTCTAAGGAACTCTAATTCTTATGTTGGACGTATTGTGGACTATTCCTTAGTGTTTTTCTCAAAAAACAGGTCGTGTAAGAATGTGCTTCATATTGTAGACTATTATTATGTATGATAGTTCCATTCTTAGTTCTGTTCTTTAGAGAATGTTTTTCTAAAATCATGGGCATAGAATCATAAATGATTGTTTAAATGCTATATTATTATGTGTTTGTAGTTGTTTATTCATATTCTTGTCTTTGATCTATGTGAACTATTTCTTGCGTGCTAGACAGGAGCATGGTTGGTTCTATCTTCACTTTTTTGTTACCTTAGTTCCTTCCGGACGCATGCATCTTAGATTAGCCGTATTTCATTCTTTAGCCTAAGAAACCTTCATCGGTGGATCGGGTCATAACCAGTAAAACCAAACCAGAAATGGTTGTTGAGACAAAATCCAGATGCGTTCCCCATTCCAAATGGTGAGAGTTCTAATTAGGACTTCTTATCGGAGGTAACCCTTATTGTTAACAAAGGGCAATTTTTCCCGCGTCAACATAATTGGCGCTAGAAGGAGGGTTGGATGACAAGCCTGTCCATGTGGAGTCATTTCACTTAATTTTAAATCAACCCATGGCTCCTCTCCATATCTATGTATGGGATGACACTTTGAGTCTTTCGAGATCAACCGAGGCCATTTCAGTTGA
The DNA here is from genome assembly GCA_900067695.1 of Picea abies. Taxonomy (NCBI): domain Eukaryota; kingdom Viridiplantae; phylum Streptophyta; class Pinopsida; order Pinales; family Pinaceae; genus Picea; species Picea abies. Next base: position 8,740 of record CBVK0100768998.1, on the reverse strand, counting down.
GATAGTTAATCTCTTGTCAAACCCAAAATTCAATGGCGAAGGGCATGTCTTTGCATACACACATCTCAATCAATTTAACATAAATCAACATAATCTTAATATTGTTCGAGACAATGAAATCTGTTGATTATTTATTCTCATATTTGAAGGGCGGATTAAATCCGGGTTTAGGATATTTCTAGTGAATTCTATACATAGTTGGAAACAATTCATGGAAGTGTTTATCACTGCTCATATAGATTATGTTTATGATAAAATATTTAATGAACTCACAAAAAATTGTAGGCTTGGAAATGAGTTTGTGGATGATTTATTTCAAAGAGTCACACAGGTTTATTGCAGATTTCTTGAAAGCGACAAACCCTCAGACAAATAAATCTTTGATTGGTTTTCATTTGTCATCTCTGCTCTTGAAGGGTGTGATCTGAGTGCTCAAATCAACTCTCATTCACAAGAATCATATTTAACCACAAAGGATAGGAGGTTCATGATCTCTAACCAACGATCTGATGCAACTATGGGGAATCCTTATCAGAAATATTAAACCCCTTAGCTCCTGAGTGTGAACCATCCATTGTCTCGCCTTCAGAAAATCATGAACACAACATGGTCTATGATGAATCTCCTATTGAAGAAATCTCGTCATGTTCAAAATATGAATATCTTCATTCACTTTACACAAAATTGTTTGATGATATTCAATCACATGAGCATTCCCCTATTTATCACGTAGTGCAACCTTCACTTTACTCTTTCAACGATAAAACATTGAATGATAAACTAGAACAAGAAGATTGCACGACTTTGATCGATTAAACACTCTCTCTTAATGACAGTCCACCCATGATGCATAATGCTTTCAATCATTCGCAATTTGAATTTCTGGAACATGCTGAATCACAATCCGATCATGACAACCATCTTTTCGATGACTAATTTTATATTTTAGAATTCAATGTGAACACTAACCTATCATTTGTTGATTTTATGCAATCTGGATATTCTAATCTCAATGCACTAATGTTAGCAATAAAACATTTAAGGTATGCAAAGCGTGATGATTTTTCTGACCCAGATGAGGAAATCATTGCAAATGAACAACCCATCACCACATGAAGCACATGAAACATTGAGCTGATCTAAGAAACACCATCAATTGCATCTTCTGTAGAATTACATGTCAATCTTCAAGGGTATATGCATCAATCGTCCTTGGATGATATCTTACTAGTCCAACAATCCTCACATGATGTTGATGAGGTTATGGTACAAGGCCTGGAGTCGTCTTCCACTTGATGTTTCCTTCAAGCTATCAACGATCGTTTCTCCTCTCAGCATATGGGTTATGTAAAATGTAGGACCAGGGGATTTTCTTTGATAATGAGGCATTCCAACTTCAACCGATGGACAGGTCAGGTACATATTGTCTTACTTCAACCCCTAGGATGAATGATGACACCCACTATGGGATCAACTCACAAGGTACATTGCACACAAATTTAATTTACAAGTCTCATAAGGTATGTCACTCAATTTTGATTTCCTTCCAGCAGTCCTATGCTAATCATGACAAATTTCATGGTCAAAATGAGTCTTGGTAGGAAGAATCATACTTGTCTACATTTCCCATGAATCATAACACAACCAAACCTAACATATTGGGTGGAGTTTTACCTGATTCAATTCTTCCTATCTTTAATCTCTCCCTACTCTAATGACCGCAACTGACTTTTGTCAAACATGTGGTTGCGGGTTGGGAGTTACTTGATTGGTTGGACTGGCATTATGCTTTCACTTATCCTTCTTTTAGCGAGTGTATGATAGAGTAGGAATAGGAGTAGCATAGTAAGTCTTCTTCCTTTCTACTTGCACAGTTTAGTTGTTTTCTTTTGTTCTTGCTGGTATAACATAGATATGGACTTGTCTTGGTTTCTTCAATAAACGCCACCAACTGTTGCTAGGTTAGTTTGTAGCTCTCAATGGTTTGCTTTATCCCAAGTTTCTTTTTTCATCAAAGCTTTCTTCTTTTCATTTGATGCATTTCTTATTTTTTGTTTGACTAAAATATCGACTTAACCTTGGTTTTCGTCCATATTCATGAGGAAATGATGTGCAAGAATTCTTTGAAGTTCAACTGTAAGATTCACTTGTTTCAATGGCATTCACTCTAACAGTCACAGTTGAATAACATACTATCGTGCATTGTTGAAAGTAGCCACTATAGGGATACTTTACAACCTAGGGAAGAATCATATCAGTTGTTCATGGCCTTGTTGTTCAGGATACAAAATGAATTGGAAAACCCTATTGATCAATTTGTATATGGTTATGTCTCTTGCAAAGGCTTATTGACCAATTGATTGATGTCGCAATATCATAGGTTCATCCTCTTGGTTCTCAAAACAAATAATGATGAGCTAAAACTTGGTTACAAACATTCTCTTAAGGTAATCTTTTTATAGACTCAAACCTTTTATGATGGAGATGATTTCAAGAATGAAAAAGATAGATTATAGAGTTCTTCAAAATAAATTCAAAATTTTATAACATATTGGGACTTTTGTACCTTAACTCTTTCATAATGGTGTATGTTGAGTATGGACATCGATGTTTGATATTCTATCAAAAGAGTGTGCCTGAGACTTTTAATTGCAAAGTACATACACACAAACATTTTGATGTTGTCTGTGCACCGCTTGAGTTTTAAGGTTATTTGCTTTACCTAATCATCACAAGTGACAAGAAAAATATCCTTTCCTTGGCCCTGTGATATTGGATTGATGAAGTTTTTCTTCTTATCATCATGCATGATCCATATCTCAAAATACCTGCATAGTATTTTCATATGAGATTGATTCCTTTCATGACTTGGGCATTTGAATTGATATGTTTTCATCCTTGCTGAGTTTGAAAAGTATTTCCTTGAAGCTCTTTGACTCAAATTTAACCGTCTTGATATGATTTCCCACTCTATTGCTTTACTCTTCCAAAAATCAGATGTAACATATGGAATTGGACTAACTAATTGGTTTTCATTGGTTCTCTCTTGATATGGTCTTATTTTGAATTTTTCATGAAGTTCACCGGTCCGTTGCCTTCATCTTGATCTTGCTGGGGGTTGTTACATCATGATGTTTTTTTCACTTTTGTATTTTTAACTGATGATCATTACATCCATAGTCATTTGCTTCCCGAAAGGGAGCTTCCACTCAGTAGACCGATATTCCAGCTAAGTCGACTACACCTCTTTACTGAGATCATTGGCAACAAGAATTGGTAAGACTCACATTGCGACTTCATACATCCCAATAGGTAAAGTTCCTCGTCTATTCAAAGATTAATCTTTTGGTTCAGTGTTCCAAGATAACCCAGATACATTCTTTAGTTCTGTTTCATGAGTGAAATCTTCGTAGACATGTTTTTCTGAAAGAGATTTATCTTCTTTTATATTTCTTTCGGTTAGATTTTCTAACAGGTCAAATAACGATGTTCGAAATTGACCAATAAAGCAATTCAGATCATGGGTCACTAGTTTCGATCGGTGATATTTGTTTTTCACCTGTGTTCAGATCCCTCTTGTGGAAGTATATACTCTCTTGATAAGAAGGACACGAGTGGAAGAATACAAATGGATTCAAAAAATTTGACATGATGATAGGACATGACACCTGGGAACTTTATTCATAGATATGTTTTCAGATTCTATTCTCAATCCTCCCCACATGATTCTCTTAAGCGCTTTCATTTCTGAACATTTTAAGTTGAAATCAATCTTATACCTTGAACGATATGTCCATGTAGGTACAAGTGCCCATTTGGTATCACACTACTAATTTGAACTAGTGAAAGGATGAACATGTTGGTAGCAGGATAAGTTCTTGATTTGGGAGATGTAGAGAGTCATATCCAGAACAAAGCATATCATGGGTGACAAATGGAAGTTCATTCAAATCCATACTTCTCGAAGCACACGACTGCGTAGATAAGCCGGTAGTTTTCAGAAGATCAGATTGAGAGATGCAATTCTCAGCCAACGCTCGCACCAAATCCCATCTGAATGAAATAATACATGTATTAACTTTCACATGGATTAGTCTTTTCAAGAGGCTACAAATTTCTTGCTGGTTGGAATGCATGAACATCCTTAAAGGTGCTGAAAACACTCACATTCATGATCCTTTTCTCGGTTTACTTTCTTTACTGACTGCATATCTTTGATGATCATTTATCTAAGATTTCCTTTTCAGTTGCAACAGGGTTTTGGGGGGAGTTCTTCTCCTAATTTGACGCGTCTCTTCTCTTTCTTTCTTCATCATCTTTTCCGTTGAAGGTATTTCATTCTCTAATTTTTGTTTGTCTTGTAATTCATCATTATATTTGATGGCACAAAGACCTCTCACCTCCATTTGTCTTTTTACAGGAATCGCCTTTGCACTATAAAAAAACTCAAGTCAACTTGCATTTCTTTCCTAGATTATGAGCTGAAATAGGGGTCTCTGTTGAAAATGAATCAGAAATATCTTGGTATATTGTAACAATGATAAAACCATGACTTAGAAAAGTGGTTAGTCAATGATCATTCTTGTATATTGGAAGGTGAACAGATCCTATGTACATGGGAACCATCCACACACTAAGTAGTTGCTCACGTGAAGGGTGAAAACCTCACCTTAGTCACATTTTTGACATATTGATATCATGTTTTGGAGTTGATTTTTTTTTACGACCCTGGGTATTGACATCGAGCGACAAATGGAAGTCTGCTCAAATCCATATTTCTTGGAATACAAGGATGCAAAGATAAGCTGGTAGTTTTCAAAATATTAGGATGAGGGATGCAATTCTCAGCTAGTGCTAGCAATGAATCCCATATGATTGAAACAACACACATATAAATTTCACATGGATTAGTCTTTTCAAAAGACTGTGAACTTCTTGTTGGTTAGGATACATGAACATTATTAAAATTTGTTGGAAACACTTACATTCGTGATCTCTTTATTAATTTACTTTCCTTTCTGACTATATATGTTTGATCATCATTTATCCAAGGTTTCATTTTTTCATTTGCAATCGATTTTGGGCCGAGTTCATCTACGTCTCTTCTATTTTCTTTCTTCATCACCTTTTCCCTTGAGGGAAATTCATTCTATGATTTATGCTTGTCTTATAATTCCTCGTTATATATGATGGCATACAGATAGCTCACACCTATTTGTATTTTCACTGGAGGCAGGCTCAAGTCAACTTGCATCTCTTTCCTAGATCATGAGCGGAATTAGGGGTCTTTGTTTGAATATAGATAAGAACCATTTTGGAATATTGTACTTGAACCATGACTTACCATAGTGGTTAATTATTTCATATTGGATGGTGATCAGATCCTATGTAACGGGGGAACCATCCACACATTAAGTAATTGTTCGCATGAAAGGTGAAGTGTCAAAGTATAAAGGATGAAAACCAAAAGGGATAACTTTATGTAGAAAGATGAAGGAAATATTCAAATAAATTTGAACAGTTGGCAGCCATCACCTGTCAGGATAAAAGGCCACCATTTTTCCCATCCACCAAATTCTAAGCATGCACTAAATAAATCGAGAAGGAATGGGAAAGAAAGTTTGAAAATACTATGGGATAAGCAGATATCTCCACCGTGGCTATGGAAGCTCTCTAGTAGTGGAGCAAGGTCCGTGACGTCGTGGTACCTCCATAGGGGCCATGGATGCTCATGGGAAGTGGACAAACACCTGCACTATATATATATATATATATGCACCTAGTGAAGAATCTTTCTTTATCCCAAACTTATATCAACCCAATGACAAAAGATACCGACCTGAATCATCAACACAGTTTAAGGAAGTAAATCTCACCATAATTCATCCTCTATTTACAACATACAAGCTCTACTATCCGACATGTGAGCATCACTAGTGATCCCACCACAATGAATTCTCTCAGGTAACTGTTGCACATTAATTCCAAAATTTCTGATCTTAAAAGTAATTATACGACATTCTACATTTTTTGATCATAAGTTAGAGAATAATAGAAGAGATTTTGGCTTCGCCCAGTGTGTCACCATTTGTTGTGCCTGCATAAGACCCTCCCTGATTTCTTCTCTTTCCTTTCTCTAGGAGAATAAATTGGGCCCCCCTACTAAACTTTTCCACTGAAAAGTCTCCCAGACTCTCTCGTGCAAATATTAAAACCAAGTATCTCTTTTCACTTTTCATACTTTAACATTTGCAATGTTTCTTCTGATCACTCTATCCCGCCAATACACATTATCAATGAGTTTCACTCTTTTGTCATTGATACACCAGCATACATTTTCTTACCCCTCATTAACACTGAGCATATCAACGTGGATCTTCTTTATTTCACCGACATCGACCCTATCAACAAGACACACCTTCATATTGAAATCTCTAGTTGTGACCATCAGCCAGACTCCTATCATCTCTAATGATCAATATTTCTACACCTAACTAGGTGATTGATCACTTATCACCTACCTCGCCTAACCTACTTCATGTTGTAGTTGTAATTAAGTCTGTTTGTGTCACCAGTATCTTCCACTGTGCACACCATCCCAACTTGTTTACGCTATGCTTCTTGATTTTATGACTAACCATGATCATGAAAGTGTCGTCTATCATCATATGGGTTAACTACAACATCAATAGGTCTTGCGTTGGTTCTGAAATGCATCTTAGAAGAAAATTGGTCCTCCTTGCTCCTAAACAATTTTAAACACTTTGAATGTCTGTGGTTATTTTCATGGATTTATATTTCTGTGCTACTAACAACTTACATAAACTTCAATGGATAAACTAAAATCCTATACAACACAGATGACACAAGAACTGACAAAACTTGATTCAGGCAAAGCAACAACAAGAACGAGGCCAATACTTCCATTAAAAAAATGCCTTTGGGTGCAATTTTTTGACATTCTTTGAAGAGTATTTATCACCAATGAAATAGGATGATTGTATGAATTACATGATTGCAATTCCAAGACCACCGACAAAATTGAAATCTGAGGTCCAGAAGTGCCATAATGATTGCCAAGGGTTTCCCCGTTAAGCAAGCCTTGTTAACCATGATGTTCATTAAACATGAATCCACTCAAATACTTGGATTAATTTTCAAGGTATCTCATTAGAATCCCCTCCTTTTTCTCTCCACGTTGCAAAAAATGACACTTCAATCTGACATCGTACAAGAAAGTTATGGAATTTTGAACTCAAGCCCTTGTTGTTTCTTGTGATATTTTTTGATTGTCTTTCTACATACCAAAGAAGATGATAGGAACACGTTTGGTTCACAATGGAGGAGTTCATTCAAAGTGATCTATTTCACACTAGAGGAGTTCATTCAATATCCTCCGAAATCCAAGGAGGATTTCCCACAAACTCTTCCGAAAGTTCCCACAAACTCCTCCAAAATTTCCTTCAAACTCTTTCAAAAGCAAAGAAGTAGTTCATTTGAACTCATCTGGGTTCATTCAAACTCCTCTGAAAGTAAAGGAGTTCGTTCAAACTCCTCCGGGTTCATTCAAACTCCTCCAAGTTCCTTCAAACTCCTTCGAAAGGAAAGGATGAGTTCGTTCAAACTCCTCCGAAAGAAAAGGAGGAGTTCATTCAAACTCCTCCGGGGTCCTTCAAACTCCTATAAAATCCAAGGAGGATTTCCCACAAATTCCTCTGAAAGTTCATTCAAAATGCTCCGGTTTACAAAGAAGGAGTTAGTTCAAAAGTCTCTAGTTTCCAAAGGAGAGGATTTCATTCAAAATTCTCCAACTTATAAAGGAGGAGTTTTTTCAAAATGTCCTGGTTTACAAAGGAGTCCTAATGTCTAGGGTAGAGACATATTCTGACATCTTAAAACTATATTGATCTGTTTTTCAATGCATAAATCCACGATTGGGGAAGCCTACACGTAGGAAACACAAGAGGTATTTAAGATCACATTGTTGGACACCCTTGTAACCGATGTTGGTACCCCTTCGAGTGGTAGTGTATCAAACAACACCTATATACAGACTGACCTAGGTATCTTGAAACCATACATAGATCAACCAATCGACCATTTGACTGCTATAGTTCCATCGAGAAAAAAGCTTGGGAATATACTCTCTAGTACATGGGTAATCAAGTAGTACGACTAATGGTACAGTCTAGCCTCCTTAGTTGGTGCCCTAAGATATTGGGCTGAGTACTATTGTTCGACCTCCCTAAGATATTGGGCTGAGTACTATTGTTCGACCTCGCATGTATATCAGATAGCTATTGCACATGGAAAAACCTTATATGTAGAAATCCTGAACACCCTAACCCTTGGGATAGAAACAAAATAGAAAAGGAATAAACAAGATCTATTTCTATGCAACCTTGCCTCCTGCATTCGGGTTGCAAAATTACAACACATTTCTTCCTGTTAAGAATTTGAGCATTTTGTCACTGCATTATTATTCAGATCAGAGTATAACTTCACAGGAGTAAAAAAAAAGTATAGCGGTCCTGTCGACGCCCTTATTTGGGACCCATCCCATTGGATTCCTCTCTTTTCCTTGATTACCATGGTACTTATCATTTTTAATACAATTTTTTTTCGTGGACCCAACCCCCTTTCCCGACACCCTTATTTGGGCCCTTTCCCATTGGATTTCCTTTTTGACCCCAATCGTCGTGATACCTATCACCTGTCATAATTTTTTTCTGTGGTCCCA
>CBVK0100768995.1:0-12072 GCA_900067695.1 Picea abies | reverse complement strand
CCTATAACACATATTTACAATCTCTTTCAGATCATGGTTTACATCGGGGCTGGGCCTTGGGGACACTACATAACTCATCATATAAGACATATTTTATGCTATTGATCAAATGATAAATGAGATTGATATGGAAGCATTGAGAATTCTGCACAGTGGAGTGCCTAAGAAGTTCTTTAAGTTTCGACATGGAAAGCTTTGAGAGTTTATAGTATGCGATCCGTGAAAAGGGTTTAGTCTGTATGGTGCTATTAGTGATAGAAGCATGGCCATATACATGCTCATGTGATTACAATATAGCCAAGTTGCTTGAAACTTGGAAACTGTTGCAGTTTTTGAAACATGTCGAGTTTCAGAAATGACAACTTCAAATTATTGAGATATGGGAAACGATAAATATTATTTGTTTAAAATATATAAAAGTATAATAAACACCACAAAAATTAAATTCTTTACAAAGAATTAAATCACTTTACAAAGATGCCATCAAAGGTATGTGTTTTTTTAAAGATTTTATTGTTATGTTTTTAAGTGGCTCCTGTTTGGGACCCGTAAACCTGCAATTTTATTTGGTTTTTACTGGAAACACTGATTACAGCATTTTCTGGCTGGAAACATTTCTGGTATATTTCTGTTTTGGGAAATTCCCTGGATATGTTTCCGGGGCATTTTCACCTCTTTTTGTACTTGTTTTGGTATCGGAGATGTGAACCATGTGCAATTCAAGAGTTACGTACATCTCATCAGAAGGAAGTATGCATGTACTTAGTATCATATTTTAACATCTTGTTTAAAGTTTTTATTGGAAGTATGCTATAAATCGATGATTTGTGGATAGTGCTATATATGATTTTTCCCCGACATTTCTTGTTCCTTAATGTACCCATTATCATGAATGTAATCATTGTCATAAATATCAGCCAAATGATTGATTCTTTTAATTTTCCAATGTCCGAGTGTGAGGTTGAAAGACCACCAAGTTCTTCCTGCAACCATGTCATAAGTAATGTGGTTGCTTTTGGCTTGGTAAGTAATATTGCTAAGCTTGATTAAACTGTCTAAGAGATGTCTTCCAGAAAATCATTTCATCTAGTGCAAAATGAGTGTGTCAGATTCATCTGTTTTTGTTCTTGATGTTCTGATTGCTAGCTGCTTTCGCACTTGTTCTGTTTGATTTAAAACATCGTCACGCAAAACATTTTAACAGATCAAAGTTGTAAGAACTCTGGCAAATAGTTGTGTTACAAATAATTTATCTAGTGGTATTTAAATATATATTATAGATGTATGTGAATATATACATGACTACAGTACTAAATACATGAATTTTTGCAAATAAGGCATAGCAACATTAGGGACGACTGGTTGAGCTAACCCCTTTGGCTTCTGATTAATAAATATACAGCAATATCTATAATCTCATCTCTAGAATTATAATATGGTTAAATTGCAGTGTTAAAAATACAACTTATCCACATGAGTTCAAGATAGGCATAATGGCAAACTTGCTGCCCAATATAATATATAGAATGGAATGGTAAATAATTTCAAATAATGATACAATAATATTAAATCTATGTTTCAGTAAATGGCTCACAGAAATAGTGTTCTTTTCCATTTTTTTGATATTCCTTTGAATTAAAGGAACAAATATTGGGGGCTTGGTCAACTCAAATTGATTTAGTGGGAACAGTAATGAAAACCCTAAAATGTCCATATGCTAAAATGTGAGTTGCAGCAATGCACAAGGCAGAGGAGGCAAGCTCAGTGGGCTAGTTCGAGTAGTTTAGTGCTTTGATCTTCATGCAGGCTCTCTTGGGGTTGATTCCCTGTGCTGGATGCCTCTGTTGCATGCCTCATTTGATGTCTATGCTGGGTCAGGCATTGTAATCAATTCCGATGGGTTTGCACTGGGTGGGTATTATCTATGAATGTGGCGAAGTGCCTGGAAGTCTGTCTGTGAGGTTTTCCTTGTAGAAAAAAGGAGAAGAGGCAGTGGTAACTTGTTAGGCACCCTATGCTTGGAAATTACGAGGAATGTTGGTTGCAGACGAAGCCTAGTGTGCTGAAGGTAACAGTTTTGTTTGGCAGGAGGTCTTAGCTACATCAAAACCTTGGTTGGTCCATATCTTGCTCTGATGGCTACCCCAGTAATGGCACATCCTGTGGTGGTATATGATTGGTAGTTACACTGATCTATATACTTTGATTGGATGACACATCTTATTTAATTATGTACATTTTGCACCTTTTTTCAGTGCTTCTTGTGCAAGATTTGGTCAATTAGTGTCCTGATACTGTCACACCAGAGGTGGTCTCTGCTCAACAATTTGTTCTTCTACGTTAGTTGCTTGCAGACTGGTGCATTTGTCTTGAGGAAAGGTTCGAGGAAGTCATTTCTGAGGTGTTTTTAGTTATTTGACTGGTTGCTTTTTAGTTGTTGCAATATATTTATTTTTATACTGAAGCAAGATCTTTGTGCTTGTGAAACTTTCTGTCTCGTGTCCAGACTCCATCATTGGATAAGGAGTTCTTGATACTCCTGAAGCAAATTGGCCACAACCATGAAAACGTGGTTCTAGGTTCTAGGCTTGGTTAAATTGCCCTTAAAACTGTTTATTGTAACTCAGAATGAGAAGGTTGATGTTTGATTTATCTAACAGTGATTGCATTGTATATAACCCAATCAAATTGAATCTGGTTTGTAAGTGATAGAAAATAATACCATCACAATATAATGAATAAATACCGTCTCAAGATCAAGATTTGCAGCATTGACCCTTGCAAGATAAATATCTGTCCAGGGTTTCTCCTCAAATGAGACTAAAGAAAACAAAAACTTATGTACCTACTGCCCCATGCCAGTGGTCTTTTTGAATCCCAGCCTAGTGGGCCTGCATCAGTGTTATCAGAGTTGGCCTGTTCAAACCGAACCGGCTGATTTTGGGTCATTTTAGGCCTAAAGTGGCCTGTGCTGGTGGTATGAACTGGTTCTGTCCTGTTTAGGCCTAAAGTGGCCTGTGCTGGTGGTATGAACTGGTTCTGTCCTGAACTGACTGAATCAGCTGGTCTTGTGACGCTGACTAGGCCACACCCAACCAGCCTTAAAAATGTAAAAAGAACACACTTCCAAGCAAATTGAAAATCATAAACCCAACTTCATAAACACTAGAGGCCACTTAGATCCTCACTGTTTATTGATTTTCTCTCGGAACTTTAATTTTATGCATCTTAGAGCTTATATCTTGACATAATTTTGCTATTTGCACCCATACATGCAATATAAATCAGCAAACTTTGCATATTTGGTGTCAAATGGTTTGGTCTTATGATTAATCTAACTGTGATGGTGTTATATATAACCCAATCATTGAATCTGGTTTGTAAGTGATACAAAATAATAGCATCCCAATAAAATGAATACATACCATCACAAGATCAAGATTTGCAGCATTGGCCTTTGCAAGATAAATGTGTCCAGGGTTTCTCCTCAAGTGAGACTAAAGCAAACAAAACTTGTGTACATATTTACTTCATAAACACTGGAGGCCATTTAGATCCTCAGTGTTTATTGATTTTCTCTTGGAACATTAATTTTATGCATCTCAGAACTTATGTCTCGATGTAAATTCCCATAAATGTAATATAAATCAGCAAACTCTCTATTTGGTGTCGTTTACATTGATGTATGTGAATATATGTTTTTAATTAATATTTGAATGTTGTATGTAATTTCTATTTGGTCAGTTCTTACACTGGTTGTTCGACTAGCTCTGGTCTGGTTTGTAATTTAGGAGTGAATTTGATCTGGTTTGGTTTCGGTCCAGTTTGTAATTTTGGGGCAAGCTGGCCAGTTCAGGGATTGAGCCAGCTGGTGATGTGAGGCTGACAGGGCTGTGCCCAGTAAGTTTTAAAAAAAAAAAAAAAAGAAAAATAGAGGGGGGACCAGTCAGCGTCAAAAAATAAAAAATAAAAATAGAAGGGGGCTTAGTCAGGCTCAAAAAACAAAAATTAAAATTAGAAGGGGGGCTGTTTATACAAAGTAATGGCTCCAAGTCAAAGATGGATTGTACCATTATATCGTCCATTACAAGCTTTAATATTCTCCTTTGGCAGAATGGATTTGGAGCTGCTTCCACCAACAGATGTGGGTGCCATTGGTGTTGGTCCCGAACCTTCAAGTGCATCGAATCGAGAGGCTGAGGATGGTACCCATGCAGCAGACCATGAGGATGATCCAGAGGATTCAACAAATGCTATTGTTGACGATCTTGATGAGTCCATGACTCATGGCATAGTATGATGTCATCTATGGTAGTGATTTTATTATAGTATGATGATTTTTGGTCTCTAGAGGCCATTTAGAGGGTCAATGTTTATGTATTTTTTTACCCAGACGTTCATTTTGTGTATCTTATATTGATGTAATTTTGCTATTTGCACCTTTATATGCAATGAACTTCACATATTTGGTGCCTAATTGTTTGGATTTACATTGATGTACGTGAATAGTTTTTTTAATAGAAATTTGAATATTTTATCCAGAGGATTCAACAGATGCTATTGTTAACGATCTTGATGATTTTGATAAGTCCATGACTCATGGCATAGTACGATGTCATGTTTTATTATATTATGATGATTTTTGGTCTCTAGTGGCCATTCAGAGTCAATGTTTATGTATTTTTTTCCCAGACGTTCATTTTGTGTATCTTTAATTGATGTAATTTTGCTATTTGCACCTTTATATGCAATGAACTTCACATATTTGGTGCCTAATTGTTTGGGTTTACATTGATATACCTGAATAGTTTTTTAATAGAAATTTGAATATTTTATGTATTTTTTACCGACCAGATCTTATATCAGTGCTTCAGTTTCACAATTTTGGGTCAAACAGGTTCCAGTTCTGACTACTTTGGTCCATAGGGACCAATATTCATGTATGTCATACATATGCAAGACACATGGGCTATGGGATTTTATCTTTGTGTCTTGTTGGCCTGCAGGGGTTGTGAAATGCACTCTTTGGGTCTTGTGGGCCCACAAAGCTCATATCTTGCGAGCTGGTAGAGCTAATGCTCTGGGGGTTCATCGTGGATAGATAGAGTGGTGGGACTGTCTTGCTGGACATATGGGTTGAGTGTTATATGTGTGTGCACGTCTAGGGTACCAAGCTCTTGAGACAAAATTATCCTGTTTATTTGAAACATCTTGATCTGAACACAGAGATTTGAAGACTGTTGTGATTACGAAGCATGCTATATCCTAATTACTGCAATCTTCCATCTGAATTCCTGAGCATGTTGTGCCTTAATTATTTATACTCTATTCTGTTAGTTTTTGTAGCTCGGTAGGTGTCTCAGCTAGGCCTATGTGTCTTAGGCTAGCTGATGGACACATTAAAAAGGCCCAGATCAGCCTTGTTTATCTTAGCCTAAGTTAGACTTAGGCAATCAGCAAATTTTTGTCTTTGAGTGGATTGTTGGTCCAGAACAAGTGGGGCGCACCTCACGAGGCTTGTTAGTGGAGTGTGGGGCCCAGTTAAGGGGGGCGCACCTCCTAGAAGCCTTGGAGGCTGAATTGATACACAATTCAAGGCAAGAATGGTGGCTGATGGGAGGATAAAGAGAGGGGCTGAGGGTGAGAAGGATATGCATTATTCTCATTTGTGAGGTTGAGCAGGTGAGAAGAAGAGGGCACTTGGGCAGGAGAAGAAGAGGGAGCAGCTGAGGAAGAGAGGGCAAGTTAAGGGCCAACTTTGGGCAGCCAACAGAGGCCATTCTTGGGCCATACTGGTCAGCAAAGAAGGGCCAATTCCAGGCAGCAGAAAACAGAGAGGAAGAGGCCAAGTTTAGGCTGAGTTTTCTCAACCTGATAGGGCTGTGCACAGGCCGTACCAGCAACAGCAACCAGGCCGTACATGGGCCAAGTCCGTACTGGCCGTACCTGGTCCGTACAGGGACCGAAACAGCTGGGCCATACAGCCAACAGCTGGGCGAATTTTCTGCTGTGGAATGAGAGCAATTTGCTGAGAAATTTGTAAGAATTTTCAGATAATTCTGCTGCTGTAAATTTTCTCTTGAATGCCCAATAAAAGCCCCCCTTAGCTGGTTTTCCCCACACTGGGGTTTCCAGGGTACATCTAGTGTCCATGTGCTTTTATGCTTGGTTCTGTGTATGCTTCTGCTGTGATTTTCTGATGTTATAACTCAGCTGTAGGTTAATTGCATGATTTCAGATTTTATATCAGCAAATATAATTTCTGGTTGAGTAGAATTATTGGCAATAATTTCAGTGACTGAGTTATAGGAAAGTTCAACATATTCCTTTGCAAGGTCATTGCACAGAAAGTGATAATCTATTAGTCCTGATGCTTAGAACAGAAGGAAGTGATTCCCGTGTGATGTGTAGTGGGTTAAAAAATAGATGATTATGCTTGGGTTTCCAAGTTCCAACGGCCTGGGGACAACAGGTAGCTCACATGTCGTCTTCTAAAAGATTTCAGGAAGAGAGCTTGGAAGATTATTCAGTGGCATTGAAGCACCTCATATAGGGAAAACAAAGGTAATAATTTAAGGGAATATGTTATCTCAAGCTTTTGATCTCAACCTAATTTTATTAATATCTCTAGACTAGGCACCAATGCAGCCAAATGGTCCAAGTTAAAGCCTTAAGGTGGAGATAAAGGTAAAGATCAGAAATGTGATCACCCATTAGGGATTCCGAAGGAAAAAATTAAAACAAGGAAGTTGGGATAACCCAAGGGGAAAAGCAGACAGTGCAATACCCGTATAAGGAGACAAAAGCTTAAGTTCATGGATGATGATGGGCCATTTTGGGATTGAGAAGGCTAAAAGCACAAAAGAAAGAAATCAAGCTATTGAATATTCAAGGAAAAAGAGTGCATCGTCCACAGTGGAACGAAATTTGTGAGAGTCAAGGCAATAATCTTGATGAAAATAAGCTTCTATAATGTATAAAGTACAGTGTGACCAAAAATGTGGTACACATGTCCTGGTTATGTGCTACTAGCGTTGGGCCAGGTTTAATATGGTATGACTAATAACCCATGTTGTATGCTGGGGTGCCTGTTTTGTTTTTGCAGGATGGTGGTGGGGGCATGCTTGTAGCATAGTGTCATGGTATTTATCCTCGTCCTAGAGGACTGTCAGGTTTGCTGCACAACTACCGGCAACGAAGGCATGCAATTTGATGTGATGAGCTGCATTTTATTCTCTTTGAAGGCTCTGCCCAGAGGGGTTTCAATCTCAAAGATTTGTCAAAGACTGTTGGCATCATTAAGAAAACAATCTTTTCTGATTTTTCTAACCATTAGCTTTTGAACCCAATGAGGAAGCCTAATTTCATTCTTGTGAACAAGTGGTGGAAAAAATAACAGAAGCGAAGAGCTGTCAGCACTTGGAACCAAAAGTTGTGATGACACAAGTTGTATTATTGGCCTGGAGTCGTGATAGCTTTTGTCAGTGTTTCTGTTGACAACAACTTAAACCTTTAAACAATATAAAGCCAGAAGGGCTAGCATTGGTTAACAGATACGAGATCAATGAATAAAATAATATCAAGGTCATGTTAGGCTATCTTTTAGTGCCAAGCATCTAGCTTCAAGAGGACTAATCCATTAAACTCACATGCCCTATGGAACACTTTAAGGTTAATGAACAAGGTTATCAACATGTAGCTTCGATCACGTGATCCAATTTTATACTATAGCCTTCTCCTATTGAGGATCACAATTCTGATCACATTACCCAATGTTTTTACCCATGTGAGTATTAATAAAAGTGTATTGATGCAAGGGTTCTACGTAATATGTTATAACATACTACATTGTAGTATGTTACTACAATTTAATATGATTATATTTGTCAAAGACTGTTGGCATTATTAAGAAAACAATCTTTTCTGATTTTTCTAACCATTAGCTTTTGAACCCAATGAGGAAGCCTAATTTCATTCTTGTGAACAAATAACAGAAGCGAAGAGCTGTCAGCACTTGGAACCAAAAGTTGTGATGACACAAGTTGTATTATTGGCCTGGAGTCGTGATAGCTTTTGTCAGTGTTTCTGGTGACAACAACTTAAACCTTTAAACAATATAAAGCCATAACGGCTAGCATTGGTTAACAGATACGAGATCAATGAATAAAATAATATCAAGGTCATGTTAGGCTATCTTTTAGTGCCAAGCATCTAGCTTCAAGAGGACTAATCCATTAAACTCACATGCCCTATGGAACACTTTAAGGCTAATGAACAAGGTTATCAACATGTAGCTTCGATCACGTGATCCAATTTTATACTATAGCCTTCTCCAATTTTATACTATAGCCTTCTCCTATTGAGGATTACAATTCTGATCACATTACCCAATGTTTTTACCCATGTGAGTATTAATAAAAGTGTATTGATGCAAGGGTTCTACGTAATATGTTATAACATACTACATTGTAATATGTTATAACATACTACAACTTAATATGTTATATTAATACATAATATGTTATATTACATTGTAATATGTTAACATATTACAATGTAATATAACATATTACATTTTAACATATGCTTGAACCACATAATAGATTTTGTCAGTCTTTGAAGAAGTTCTAATTTTCCACATGTTTTTTTAACTTATTTTTTAAGAGCCTTTCTCCTATATCTACTATCAATTTATCGAAATATTCCAATAAAAAAAGTATGAACACTGATGCAGTACTGCATTGCATATCAAATATACACAATGGAATTTATAACACAATCATTCAGTGAGTCAAACCACAATGCTACAACAGAACACACAGCAGAAATAAACTACACAAATTCTGCGATCTATATATATTAGAATGGCTAAGCTCTCCATCCTTATCGTATCACAGAGCTAGTGTCTTGGTCTCTGTCTACCTCAACTACTCTCAAATTGCTCTAGCTCCATGGTGCTCACTACCATCCCATCCTCCTGCTCGGGCACCACTACTGTTGTCTCAATGAATAGCACCAATGCTTGTTGCTCAAACAATTATTCATTCTTGTTTTTTGCAGTTGGAATCATTTTCATTCGTTGCTGCTTCTCTTTTTAATCTCTGCTCTTAGGCATCATCTCTTTCTTGCGTCTGCTCCTCCCATCATGAATATAATGACATTATGTTCATTTTTTGATTTCTCATCTCTTTTTGCATCAATTGGCCTTTCTTCAGTACCTGCAACATCATTATACAAAACATTATGGGAAAACAACCCCCATAGAATTTTCTTCAATGTTGCATTTGCTGCAACTTCATCCCCGTCGAGAACCTCCCTCTTTTGAAACACGGTAGTTGCAACTTCTTTGGCAAACTTCACCTTTGGCATGTTTTTAATTTCATGTACCTCTCCTACTTTCCTCATCCATAACAATCTTTGAGAGAATTTCTTTCGATGTCTCCTCTTATTGCCTGCTCTTTTGCCTTTTTTCATGTGCTTGTCAATCCTCAAGGCTAAATGAACAATCCTTTCTAATGATTGCATGTTCTTTGTGTGCATCATTCTTCTTATGCATAGCTTCAATCCATCCACAAATTACACAATTTCTCCTCACTATCTTGTATGAGACGTCTCTCATGGCCATTTTACAAAATTCTTCAGAATAATCTTCTACAAATCTATTATTTTGCATTAACTTCCCTAATCACCTCTTCATTTGGAAAGTACAATCAAAAGTTATAGACTTGCCTTGTAACTTGCTGACCCACTTTTCCCCAATGTTGGATCTTTACTTTCTCTTCTTTTTCTATCCATTTTTCGCTGTACCCACCACTCATATGCATGGCTATCCAATCATCCACGGGGAACCTACACTCGCTGGGGGTCTTCAACACCATGGCAGTGAAAATATTGCTGCATGCCCTCTATCCATTCCATCAATGCTTTTGAGTCTGTGCTTCCAGAAAACTCAGGCACCTCCTTCATTTGGTGCTGTGACACACTTCCTCTTCACATGATTTTTATCATCATTCTTCTGGATCACTTGTGCTATGACCCTTCTCCTCTGCTGGGCCAATTCAATGACATCCACTTTCTTCATCATTTGTTACAAAAACTTTGGAACATTTTCTGAAGACTCTCTTCCAGCCTCTCACCACGAGAATTCCCCTTCTTGCCATTATGTATTCCTCAACTCATCATCAACTCTTCTCGTTTGTTGGGTATTTCTCTCTCCTGCTATAATGACCTCCTCTCCTTCAACTCTCTCACACGTAATCGCACATTTATCATGGTACCGAATCTACCCAGCCTCACTCTCTTGCTGGGATTGCCCAAAAGCTCAAGTTTTAATTCACCCTCAACCGCAGGTTCTCCTGGCTCTAATACCACTAGTTGCAGTGCTGTAGTGAGTATTAGAGATGCACAACAGAATTTATAACACACGTGGTTCAACGAATCAAACCTCTGTGCTATAACCAAACACACATCAGAAACAAATAACACAAATTTCTGATCTTTATATTTTATTAATGCCCATGCTTGGGACCTTATTACCCTTATTACATCACAAAGCCAGTCTCTTGGTCTCTGTTTACCTTACCTACTCTTTATTTGCAAATCTAGAAGACCAACATTTGTGCGAGCTAAAACCTTGTATTCATTCACGGGTTAGAATTTATACACAGTAGAGGAATGCGAACGGTTTTAGACTGTTTCAACTCCAATGGAACCGTTTTTCCTCGACTCTTGTCTTCTTGCATTTCAATGCCCAGATTAATCATCTTGCATTTCCTTCATTGTGCTGACATGTGATGCCACGTGTTCACTGTTCACTGGTATTTACCCATTGTTGCCGTGTGTAATTTTTTTTAAGCCGTAGGCTAAAGATTCTACGAAATGCTGATTTTTTTCAGGATATTTGCCCGAAATTCGGCGAGAAATTGTTGGATTCGTAGATTTGAGTGATTATTTCTGTAAAATCGAGTGTCCGTGGAGTTTTTCAGCATGCTGAATCTATTTCTGCATTCAAAAATGAATTTTGAACAACAAAAAATAGTGATTCGTATAAATTTATATCACCGGATTTCAATGAAAAAAACCATTTCATAGAACAGATAACCAACGCCATTCTTTTAATTGCTCAATACCTAATCTGATTCTTTTAATTGCTCAATACCTAATCTGAAATAATTGAAATAATGCAGCAGGCCCTGGGTATGGATCACTCCAGTGAGCGTGGACGAGGGTTTCATGAGTCTGTCCCGGTGGAAGATAGGGATGAGTCCCTATAATTCTTAGTTGAACTGTGCCGAAACCTTATGGCGGTTCCCAGCTAATAAAGTTAGGCCTCGGCCAGTATTATCTTGGTGGAGACTTTGGGGTAGTTCCAAGAATTCCCCGACTTGTAAAACCAGTGTTGTCAGGCCCCACAAGGGATTACCTCCGTAACTCCGATAAATCCTTGGGACGTGCTGAAGTGTGGCCATGGTCTGCAAATGATCACCCCAAACTCCAAGAAATCCCTACATGGTCTTAGATCTTTCTAAAATTAAAAAAAAAGACCATTCATTTCAGGCTGTCTTTGCTAAAAAAAAATTCATTAACATGTATGCATTGATTCTTAATTTATTGTTTGTGCTGTCTGGGTAATTGCGCCGGTCCATGTATAGAAAGTACTATTTTGCATGCATTGCTTCAACATGAGTATTTTAGGCTTATCGTGGTTACATGTAGTGTATTTTAAATTCAATAGTCTTATCTTTGTTATGCTGATGGTCATACACAATTTTTAACAATTCTAGCGCAATAAAGTGCTTATGAATGGACGAGATTATTTCCAGCACCGTCCACAGCGGTAGTGAGGGTGCAGATTATTGAATGTTTGCTTAGAGTCGTGAAATTAACTTTTTGTTACATAAGAAGTAATCATTAATCAATCAAACAGAGGGTGGAGATTATTGAATGTTTGCTCAGCATCCTGAAATTAACAACTGAAATTAACCTTTTGTTATATAAGAAGTAGACATTAATCAATCAAACAGAGGGTGTAGATTATTGAATGTTTGCTCAACATCTTGAAATTAACCTTTT
>CBVK0100768989.1:0-18633 GCA_900067695.1 Picea abies | reverse complement strand
ATTCTCTAGAGAGAAGTGTGAGAGAAGAAGGATACGTGGAAGTAGTTGGAGCTTGGTGAAGAGGAGCCCAGGATCAGGTTCGAGGAGCAGTTGTCTATCTCATTTTGTATGTAACTCTGTGAGATTAATATAAAGAAGTACTTTTTCCGTCCCGCCATATGATGTGTTCAATCTTCATGTTTGATCTACATTTTGTGTTGACATATAACCCAATAATTCGTGTATAGAATGCATGTTCGTAGTTTCAGTTTTTTATTTTGGTGAATGCAGGTCAGCCTTGGGAGGAGATTTGCAGTCGAGAAGCGACCGAATGCAAAGGAATCGACATCGGGCACGGAGTTTAAGGTAAGACTATCGGATCCCTATACTTTTTACTTTATGCATGAATGTGGGGTGTTTTCAGGATAGTTGTTAAAAGTAGGAGACTTTAGACGGTTAGGTTTTCCTGTACTTTATAACCCTAGTGTAGTCCGTAGGGGGGTTTTCCCACTATAGCAGAATTGGCGACCATATTAGAGAGCCTCTAGGGTATTTAGGGGATAGTTTTGGGTGTTTTAATTGGTTTAATTACCTCTTTGAGTTCTCTATAAGTTATTGAGTCTTTAAGGAATTCTAGTCCGCCATACTAGTACTCCCTGCCTTGTCAGCTTTGACTGTTGGTTTTCGTTTTGGAGAAGTTACATAGGTGTACATAGCCTACATTGGGTCTGCCTGCGTACATACGCACCCTACCTTTGCACAACCCGCGTACATATGCAGGTTTCTTAAATGTCAGTAGCGGGCCTGTGTCAAGAAGCCTTTTTCTCAAGACAAGGCAGTCATCCTCTTCCCTAATTGAATTTTGACTTCTCAGGGGTTTATTGATTTAGTCTTGGTCTATGTAGTTATAGTCTTTGAGCCTAGGTTTGACATCATTTTCTTTATCTTTTAATGATTGCTTGTGTTTTCGTTGAAAGGGTTTTTCGTTGATGAGTTTGTGAGTCTTTTATGTTTTAGCCTTTGTGGTTCTTTCAGTGACTCCCTGCAATCCGCAGTAGACTTGAATTCAATTTCTTAGGTCTTGTATTGTCTTTACTTTTCCCTTTTACTTGCTTTAGAAGAAAATAAAACAATTCATTTTCAAGTTTCTTATTTTGAAGCATAAAAAAAAAAGAAAAAGATTTCAGTTTCTTGTTTGGTTAAGTAGTTAGGTTAGTTGTCTTTACTTGTCAGGAAGAAGAGTTTCTTGTTTGGTTAAGTAGTTAGGTTAGTTGTCTTTACTTGTCAGGAAGAAGAGTGTTGTCTTAAGTTATTTACTGAATAATTAGGACTTTAAGTGGCTCATAATCAAGCTAAATTCAATTTTTATTTTTTCTTTTAAAATATCTTAGAAATAGAAGTTAGTTAGAAAAGTTGGTTAAAGAGTTTTCAATTTGCAATTTTTTGTTTGTTGAAGAAGAAGTAATTTTGTTTCCAGCATTTGTTCTTCTCTTTCATCTCTTTAAAAACACCATCAGTTTCATTTTTGTTCCTTTGAATTAAGATAAACCACTTAAAATTAATGCTTAATTAAAATTAATTAGACTTTCATGTTTGTAGGGTCCATCAACTAGATTAGGCTAGAGCCTTGATTTAGGTTGGTGAGGAAACTCTTCAAGGCTATAAAACAAACATAGGATTCTGTGCTAGGGAGTGAAAAAGTCCAGTAACATGGAAATTATATGGGACCCCCCTCTAACATAGGGGTTAAACACGAGGTTGTGTGCGGAAAGATAGTGAAGATAACCCATCCAAAGCCAGACCAATCGTAGTAGAGGAACGTTGATAGACGACTTATCTTGTGATTATGTTGATCACATTTTCCATGAAGATTTGTGGGTCTCAAATCCATTCGAGGTCCTCAGTCGTCTTCCAGAACACTTTCTGGTCTCAAATCCATTCGAGGTCCTCAGTCGTCTTCCAGAACACTTTCTTTTGATACCCTTAATAGGTTTCGAGCTTGATACCTTGCTCATTGCGGTCCACCCAACTGTCGACTGTACCCGCCTGGTAGTTGTTCATGAGCTAGAAACCTAGTTTCCTTTGATTTTAGGGAATTACACAGGTGACTGCGGGGGTATACCACGGTACCTAGGGTAGACATTGGGCCATGCTTTGCAGAGTATACAAGGAGGGTGTTTCAGTATTTGAGTTTCACTTGCACTGGTAAGTTTCTCTAGTGTTGGCTGTTGTAACTATTCTTCCCACTAGTAATAGTGGTTTGCTTGCTGCATCTCATAGGAACTTTTTTCTAGTGCGTGTTTGGTAATCAAAGTTAGAAAAGCCTTAGTGTGCCATTGATATTCTCACACAATGGAACATCAAGAGCTCCGTCGATCACGAATGATTTAGGGCCTGCCACCAGTTAACTTGGAGCCACCATTGCCACCACGAAGGTGAAGACTTGACCAGGAAGGGTCTTTTAAGGTGACTAGGCCATAGGAAACTGTACCCGAGCCAAATCCAAAAGGAGAACACTCGTATCTGGAGGAACCAACTATATTTTACCTTGGAGCAGAAGTTCTTGGTCTATACAAACCTCTGATCACTAACTTGTTAGCACCACTTTTGATACAGCTTGCCCCTCCAAGGGTAATGCATCATGAGAGTCAGATAGTCCTGCAAGCAGTGATGGAAGAAAATGTTTCTACTTTGTCAGGGAGTCCTCATACTCCCTCTATGGTTGCCACAACTGGGGGCATTCTGCCTCCTAACTCACCTTCACAGGTCCGAGCTACTATGGTCTCGACCGTCTCTACCTCGGGCAGTGGTCTGATTCTGTCCATGGCGACGATCACTACATCATTTACGCAGAGTGCGATGGGCCCTCCATTTTCATACAAGATGCCCAACTTTGACATGAACTCAGTCCTCACCTACTCCACGCTACAGAATTTGGGTCTGGGGGCAAGGATCTCTAACACTCCTTAGCAAGGGTCCATGGGGGGAACCTCATCCCCCTAAAAATCTTCCCCTTACGGCAAGGTTCATACACCTCCATCGTCACCTCACTTGGAAATGCTTCTCAACATCCCACCTGGTTGAACATGAATCACAAATTTTTCGGAGCAGGTAATCAAGGACCTTCTTCCAATACCACACCATTGGTTTCTTTGTCATTCTCTTTGTTCGACGTGTTTGGTAATAACGCATTCTTGTCAGCTACCATCTCGACCGGGGAGAACCCTACTATTCCTGTAGAGGGGGCACACACTTCTCAAGGACCTTGGAATTTATGGTATGGATAATTTCCCTCGTCAGGGATGTCAACCAGGTTAAACCCCTTCCATGGTCAATGGAACCCCGGGAAAGGCTCAGTACCTATGCCTGTTGGATCGACAGAGGGAAACCTTTTCCAAAACCTTTGGAACACAATATCAAGAGAAATCCCTTCTCATCCCTCAACATCCTATTACGGGAGTTAGCCGATGACGTCTCAACCAACATAGTATTTGAATGCTAGCCTAGGCCATGGTTTTTACCAGAACCCGGGCCAACAACCTATCTTTTCTTGGAAACCTGGTGCTAGCCAAATCCCAGGATCCTATCCTCCTGTACATACTCAACAACCTAAGCTATTGTTTCTGGAAACTTTGGATTTTCTAGACTTGTCAAGAATATTGAATGACCTAATATGTCATGATCCACGTTGGCCTGCTATGCTGACCAAGTTTTCCTAGGACGTTACAAATTTCGAAGGCAAGCATAATGAATATCCAAGCGATCACATGACTACCTTTCACTTATAGTGCTCATCTAACTCTTTGAGAGATGACTCTGTCCAGTTGCATATGTTTCAACGCACTCTTATCAAGAGTGCTGCGAAATGGTACATCAAGCTTGACTACTCAAGATACTCTACTTTTGGAAAATTGGCGATGGTTTTCTTAAATCATTTTCAATTACCCGTGAGATACGATGATGACACTAAACTACTAGCCAACTTTGAGCAAAAAAAGGCTGACCATATCTCTAATCAAATCTGAGAATGGCGACACCGGAAGAGTTTGATTAAAGTACCAGTTCCACCAACATTCCTAATCGAATGGTTCCTTAAGTCTTTAGTACCCCAGCTATCCAAGGACATAGCAACGTCGGGGGTATTTTTGGAGGAAGAGGCGATATTGAGAGCTCAACAGCTTGAGCTGATTTACTCTCAGTCTGGTTTTCTTTACAAATTTTTTCCATATGCCCCACGGTCTATTCTTGATAAGACCAGACACAAGTCTGGACCACATGATGATGACATTGTTGGTTTAGCACAAGCAAATCCCAGTGATCCACTGTCAAACCAATTGCAACAATTTTCAATACAACAAATAGTGGCCAACCTGAATCCTAGTTTGACTTCTCCCCCTGCTCAAACATCGGATGTACACAGTGTGAAATCTATGAATCCAAAGGCCAACTAGCAGGCCAATGGGATGAAAAGACAATGAAAGAAGGGTAAGGGGGATAAGAAACCAACCAATAATGTTGGCAGGGGAAACACAGAGAGAAATAAGTCAAAGTATCTGTGCAACCCTTGCGTGGAAGACCATCCGACCCACCTATGCCCTCGACTCGTGGATTCCCAAAATTTATTAGCACATCAACAACTTGTAGTGTTAATGAACCCATTTCCTCATGGGAAAATTTCAACTCAATGCTCTGAGAACGCGGATGGGGGAAGTTAGGGATCCCCTTCGTCGTCTAGTAATCCATCGACCTTGAATATCTATATATTGAAAGGTGAAGCTCACATATCTACTAAGGCACATGATTAGGGAATGCAAAGTAATGTCGAAAAGGGTAAAGAAGCCAAAATCCCGTCTATTCCTCTCTATATCGAGAGAACGATGGGTGAAACAATGAAATTCATGCCAAAATGGGCGTTCAAGAAAGCTTCACATAATCCAAATGCGAGGGCCTCCCAGAACTACTCTATGGTGGAGGATTTGTCACAAGCCCCTTGCACAATGTCTGCTTTGGAGTTCCTATGGAGCTACCCTTCATAGAGAAAATATTTGCTAGCCTCCTTAGGATCCATTGAGACATGTAATCCAGGAACTATCACACTTGATACAATTGACTTGAAGCCTCTTATCCCATACCACGTCGCATTTCAAATATTAGTGGCTCACCCCATGAAATCTTCTTCCCATAATATTTTACGTATGGTGCTTGATGAGGGTGCCTCGACATGCATGATGGTGTTGGCGTGTTGGAAGGCCATTGGCCAACCCATTATGTCTCCTTCACCTACTCTTCTTACATCTTTTGACAGTGATTATTTTATACCACATGGAATCATTCCTTCTTTCCCCATGCAATTAGGAGGGAAGACCGTGTGTGTCCAAGTTGAAGTGGTTGATGTGCCTCTCGACTACAACCTCCTATTAGGAAGGAGTTGGACATATGCCATGCATGTTGTGGTTTCCATAGTTTTTTAGGTCTTGTTGTTTCCACATGAGAGTTGAATCGTGACCATTGATCAATGGTCCTTCTCCAGACCTAACCCTTCATTGGGGGCATCCACGGTCCCGATGATTGATAACCCACATCTTGTCATCGTCAACGTGGGGGTTATTTTGTGCCCACCTCTCATGGGTACTTTCAATTACCCACCTCCTTTCGACGATGTCAAAATGATATTGGCTATCCTTGACCAGCCTAAGGCTGAAATCTTTTCAATGTCATCGTTCTGCATGGCTTACTTTAATGATCCATGGATTCTTCCTTCCCCATCAGCCATGATGGAATGGAGAGGGCATCATGGCATATCCATGCCCTTATCCATGGCATAAGTTGTGTACTCTATATTACAACAAGATTATGTCGACCCCGATCTGACTCCCACACAAGATTTAGATCCAGTTCTCGAGCATGCATGGGCTCAAGGTTCCCTTGCCACTACCGACACTTTAGACTTGGTATTTCCCTCTCATGAGGAAATTTTAGAGGCATTGACTAGTCCGGACAGACCCTGGGATGATCTCCATCACAGATCATATTTCCTCCTAGAGTTAAGAAGAATAGAGGTAGGAGAATTTGTGTTGACTATGACTGGAGATAGGTCCTGTCCTATCAATCCTCTAGATACGCACGTAGTTTATGCTGAGGGTAATATGGAAACCATCGTTAAAATGATACCTATCAATATCTCCAGAACCCCTGGCATTGTGGAGAATGTCTTCATCGGAGTGGACTGTTCCCCCGAGGAGATTCATATCTATACAGATTTATTTAAAGAATTTCCTGGTCTTACGAGGAAATGTCAGGCATTGATCCAAGAATCGTCGAACATGATATTATGACTTACCCTAACGCCAAGACAGTCTGGTAGAAGCTTCATTCGGTTAATCCTCGAAAAGTAGTAGCTATTAAGGCTGAATTAGAGAAACTACTCAAAGTTGGTTTCATCTACCCCATTCAATTGACTCAATGAGTGTCAAATCCTGTTCTAGTCAACAAACAACAGGGTACGATTCGTGTATGTACATACTTCTATGATTTGAACAAGGCCTGTCCAAAGGATAATTTCCTCACTCCATTTATCGACTAGATTGTTGATGAATGCACAGAATGTGAGGTATTTTCTTTCATGGATGGTTTTTTGGGATACAATTAGATATAGATCAAGATGGAGGACCAACACAAAACTTCTTTCATTTGTTCGTGGGGTACATTTTCTTATTGGAAGATTCCTTTTAGTCTGAAAAATGTTGGAGCTACTTTTCAGCAAGCCATGTCTTTTTATTTCCACAATATCAAACATATAGTTGAGGCTTATCTTGGAGATTTAGCATCACAATCTCGTAAGAGAGTTGATCATCCGACACACTTTCGACTCATCTTTGAGCGATGTCGCTACTACCGGATTCCCTTAAATCCAAACAAATCTAGTTTTTGCGTAACATCCAGTCGTCTTCTAGGTTTCATAGTTTTGAAAATAGGGATCATGGATGATCCTCTAAAGGTTAAGGTGATATTTCAATGGCCTCCCCCATGCACAATCCCTCAAATTCAAAGTTTACAAGGAAAATAATAATTTTTACAACGTTTCATTGTAGACTATGCCGAGATCACAAAGGGTTTCATATGTTTACTAAAAAGGATGTTCCTTTTCATTGGGATGAAACTGCTCAGTTCTCTTTCGAAGCGTTTAAACGCGCCCTCACATCTACGCCTCTGCTTCAACCACCCAATTATAATAAATATTTCTTATTGTACTTGGTCGTTGCAGAGTTGACCATCGGTATGGTATTAGTTCAGGAGGATTATTTTCTCTCAGAATACATGATTTATTACTTGAGTCGAGACCTAGTTGGACCGGAACTCAATTATTCCCACATTGACAAACTTGCGTTGGTAGAAGTTCATGCTGTCCAATGGTTCCATCATTACATATTTTTTCGTAAGACCACCGTCATTGCTATTGTGAATCCATTGAAATATGTGTTGACATGATGTGTAATCAATGGAAATATTAGTAGATGGATAGTTATCCTCCAGGAATTCAACTTGGATTTTTTTTTGGCAAAATCCAAAAAGTCATTGGTCTTCACGTAACTCATCTTGGAACTTCTGGTCGAATCAGGTGATGTTATAACTGAGGAGTTGGCTATCAAAGGAGACATGTTTTTGGTCGTGTCTTCAGACCCCTGGTATGGAGATATACTAGTCTATATCTAGAATTTGAAGTGCCCATCCTCTGCTTCTCGTGATGAGCATCGTCATAAATGACATCAAGCCAAAAAATATCTCATACTCGATGACACTCTGTATCGTCGAGGTGTAGTTTGCATCCTTCGTCGGTGTCTCACTCATGAAGATGTAGAAATTGTGCTTAACGATTTCCACACTGCAGCATGTGGTGGTCATCTGTCTGGGTTGGAAACAACCCAAAATATTCTACGAGTCGGTTACTTTTGGCCGACATTAATCAAAGATTGTGTTAAATCGGTCAAGAAGTGCCACCCGTGTCATATCTTCTCTCAGAAGATGAGGGAACACCCCACTCCCATGTTTCCATTCATCACAATTGGTCCCTTCACCAAGTGGTGGATTGATTACACTACATGAAACCCCCCTTCATCAAGGGGGCACCGTCATATCATCGTATTAGTAGAATACTTCACGAAGTGGGTCAAGGCTATGCCAAGATTTAAAGATGATGGCAAAACAATAACTCTCGTTTTGTTTAACCAGATAATAGCAAGGTTCGACGTCTCGAGAGAGATTTTGTAAGGTAGCTAGAGAGGTAGTGGGGGGGCCCAGAGGGCCCATANNNATAATAGTGGAGGTCATTCAATGTAAGGTGGACTAGGTCTACTATATTATTAAAGGTAGCTAGAGAGGTAGTAGGGGGGACCAGAGGGCCCATAGTGATAATAGTGGAGGTCATTCAATGTAAGGTGGACTAGGTCTACTATATTATTAAATAAGGCCCACTATGGTAGTTAGATATAATAAATGTAAGAGGACTTCTTAGAAGGTTCTACTTCTAGAATATTCCTCCTCTAGAATGTTCTTAGGTGATGGTAGCACTATATAAAGGGGTTCAAGCAATGTAATGAGATATGAAGAGAAGTATTGTGTTTGGAGCAGTAGCTCAATAGGAGGAAGCCCCCTCAAAGAGGCAAGTGAACAGGAGAGGATCCCTTCCATAATAGGATCCATTGTATGGTGTTCCCCTACTTCAAGGGTTTGGTAATAATAAAGTGTGGTTTCTTCTATATTGATTTGTGGATCTATTGTGTATTTAGTATTTGTGGTGATTATATCTTCATATCTGGTATTGGTTCTTAACAGATTTTCACTAACCATGGTAGTCACTTGCAGAATAAAATGATTTTCTTGGGATGAGGCAAGAACATTCATCACCCTACTACCCACAAGAGCATGGTTAAGTGGAATCTATAAATAAGTCCCTTAATACTATTCTACAACAAACGATCAATTCGTCCAAGTCAAATTATCATTTGATGTTATACTCGACATTATGGGCCTACCGAACATCTATTAAGACTGCAACCAATTTCTCCCCTTTTCAACTCGTTTATGGGTTGGAGGCAGTCTTGCCTATAGAGTGCCAGATACCATCTCTAAAGTTGGAACTATAGTTATTGCCAGACACTTCACCACTTGAAGAGAGTTTATTATATCTTGAAGAAAGTTGGAACTATAGTTATAGGGATGCAACCTTGGCTAATGAGGCTCACAAACAAAAATTCAAGTGTCAGTATGATCGGTCCGTTCATCCTCAAATTTTCTCTAAAGGTAACCTTGTCCTATTCTATGACCAATATAAGGATCCCCTGGGGGCAGGCAAGTTCAAACCCATGTGGTTCATAATTTTTATCGTGAAGTAGGTTCTAAATAAGGGTGTTTATCATTTGGTAGACTTTGAGGGAAATTCTTTGGTGGAACCTAGAAATGGGCTCTACCTCAAGAATTATTACTCGTAGGTGGGTCACGTTGGGTGACTTCTTGTACATATGTATATTGATTATACATTTTCTTTTTAGTTTTTGTCTTTTTGGTTTTATGGACATGTCGTTTTTTATGTCATATTTTTCACTATGGCAGATGTCAAGTGAATCAGAGGTGTTCATTGGGTTTGCGGACAACACTATCCGACACACTCGGAGGCTTGCTTCCACAGCTTGGGTGATTTTCACACATTAGGGCTAGTTTCTATCTTCAGTAGGTATCTGCTTAGGTGAAATCACAAACAATGTCATTGAATACAACACAGCCTTAGAGTTTCTTTGTGACGCTTTATCTCATGGTATCTCTCACCTCTGGGTCTACTTAGACGCTTAGTTGGTTGTGTGATGTGTCCCATTTAAATGGGGTTTACCATGTTCACAATGCTACTCTACACCGACGGTTCCTTAGGGTATGTCTCTTAGAATGAAGCTTTGATTACATTACGTATATCCATGTTCCTAGGAGATTGAATCAAATCACATATACTCTGGCTAATCATGTATTAGATTGGCATATTTCACATATGTAAGAAAAAGAACACACACACTCATGTAAATACATTTGTAAAATAAATGTTATCCATAAGATGTAAAAATATGTAAATATGCATATATATATCAAAAATATTAGAGTACATAGGTGGGTGCAAGTGCCTTAAGAATATGTCCAGTAAGATTCATGGGGATTATGCCCTAAAAAATATACAAAAGGTGCCCTCGGCACGTGAGTAGTCTAGCCTAGCTAAGGGCGGGGCATCTTGGCCCTACCATAATGAACAACAATGTTTGCCAAATGATGGAAGATCTCAACCCAGGTCCATGGTACCACAACTACGTAAGGTTGCATTGCTGGTGGCAGATCCTTGATCTCTTCCATAGGGACTACGTGAGTGAGTATGGTGAGGTTCTTCTCCACCCGTCTCAATACTCTCTCAGCCTCTCCGGCTGGAGGCCCCCCTGTTGTTGCTACTAGTCCGGCAGTTGTGGCTAGTCCTACCTTTGGTTGAGGATTCCACCTAGTCCTCGAGAAGTCTACTATATGCAATGGTCCCACATCTATACATAACATATACATAAGGGTCATATACTTTTGCATACAAAAAAAAATGATATATATAAAAAGAAATAAAAATTAAATAAATCTGAAAAACAAATGTACCCATCTCTCCTCACTCCACTCTGAGAGGTACAAGCATGTCAGGATCTCTAGAAAATTTGATCCCGGCATAGGGGTAGTCCTCTATTGCTGGAATCTGTCCTGCCCACCAGTCAAAAAACTTATCATCAACTGCATCTACGGTCCTCCCTACCCCCTGGCATGACATCAACACCGCCCATCTACATAATGCTGGGAGAGAGGCCACGTGCCCTTGTATCCTCTCTAGTGGACTAATAATGGGTACCCTCTCGAAGAAAAAGGAACATAGAACAATCACGAATCCAAAGTTTTTGTTTTCCCGTATCTGACATTATGTTAGCTATCTCTTCATGCAATCCGTGCATTTAAGCACTGCACCGCACAATGAATGTGCGCCTAGGAGGCCTGATGTAACATTGCAGATATAGTGGTCCACCCAATGAGTAACACTATCACCTTTAGTGATAGATTGCTGATCTTGTTTATTGGCACCAGAGAACCCACTTTCTCAGTACTAGCCTCGCAATGGAGTACAATCAAATCATCAATGTTGTGAGGCCCGGGGGGAAGGTACACAAGTTGATTGGATATTATCTCCTTGAGAGACCAGTCAGAAAGTAAATATATTCAGTCATTGGATTCAACGAATGCCCCTCAAGCATAAATTCCTCAGCGTCGAGATGCCAATAATATATCAAAGCATTCAACAACCCGGTTTGTTTCCTCATAAACAAACACTGGAATAATTTCAACAACCCACATTGCGCTAATACAG
The DNA here is from genome assembly GCA_900067695.1 of Picea abies. Classification (NCBI taxonomy): domain Eukaryota; kingdom Viridiplantae; phylum Streptophyta; class Pinopsida; order Pinales; family Pinaceae; genus Picea; species Picea abies. The sequence goes on along the minus strand of CBVK0100768989.1, from coordinate 7,229 downwards.
CGATAGCAGTAGGGCCTTGTGAGACCAAAAAATCAATGTCTTCATGCTCCCTGTCTCTCCAATGGACATACTTCCTGCAAAATGACAAATTCATGGGGAGTTAACTCTTGATTTTTATTTTTTTTCCACATATTGGAGGGTGTATGCGGGTTGTATTGGACACAGTAGAGTATGCACACATGCAGATTGTTTTCTACATGCGGGCATACGTGGGTTGTCCCACTACTTCGCACATACATGTAGGGCCGACCTTTTTAAAGATCAGTGGCCCCCAAAAAAACAAAACGAAATATGAGAAGGAAGAATAGAAATGCAAGAGGGGCTAGTATGTACTTACTTGGTCCAAGCGGAAGTTCATTTCATCCACTGAAGCTCCCAGAATCAACTATTTTGGCAAAGGGGTGTTTTTGACATTTTTGTCAATTCTCAATTTACAATGGTGATAATGAGCTCCTAGCTTCTATTTATAGACTTTTTGGCCCCTTTTGTCATTTTTTGGACCCTTTTGTCATTTTTTCTAGCCTGAAAATTGTTTAGTGTGGTTCTTGGGTTTCTTTTGGGATGTTACGATACATTTTACTTTTGGTTCAGTGAACTTTTTTGAGAGTTGGGGCATTTTTAAGGTCCTTTGGTGAAAATTATTTTTCCAACTTTGTGCATTTAAGATAGGATTCCACCTCCACTTGTTGCACCTCGTTGTCTTTTTTTCTTTGCCATAGGATCGATCCAACCAAATTGCGACATAGAACCCTCACTCCTTCTCTAGAAGTGTTGTAATTTAGTGGTACAACTTGCCTTCACATGGATTCCCTAGGTAGATCTTGGTTTCATTTTGGTTTCCATGTTGTCGCTAATGACTTTAGGTTCGAGAGTCCTTTTATTCCTATATTGATTTTGAGTTTGGGCCTTCACATGTCTGATATGTTATCACTCTTGGTTTCACCCTCGGGACTCCAAAAACAGTGGGTCTTCTTTTAATCCCTTTTCAGACCCTCTAAACATGAAAATATTGCTGAGCGATCTTGTTTCCCTTCACGCTCGCCAAACTAAAATTCGAAGGCACGTCTGTTCGACGTTAGTTTACCCCTTTTTCAGTCTGAATGGTCACGTGTACGAACAAAGGTATACTCTAGGAGCTTTGGTTTTCTAGAAGAGTATTCTCAGGTATACATTTAACCCTTTTTCGGGCCTGAGGGACTAAATTTATGAAAAAGAAACCCCCACGGTGTCCATAGTTAATCTCTTTTCAGACTCCCTAAAATTGAAAAAATTGTCAAGTGACCTTGTTTCTTCACACTCATTAAATTGGTCATGAAGAACATCCCTTACAAAGTCCATAGTTAATCTTTTTTCAGACTCCTTAAATATGAGAAAATTGTTGAGTGATCTTGTCTTTGTCACATTCATTAAAATGATTTTGAATAGACGTTTGTTCAGTGCTAGTTTACTCCTTTTTCAAACCGACTAGACTACCTTCGAAAAAGGTACCCTAGTGGAGTCTCCTTTTATGACTTTTTAGACTCTCTAAAAATGAAAAACCAACGAGCTTACCTTCTCCGGGCTCATTAAAATTACATCGAAGGACATTATCATTGTGTCTTATTAATCACATTTTCATCCCTGTGTCTTTGGCCTAATGTCAATTCCATGTTACTCTCAACTGAACCATCTGAAGCATGCCTTATACGCAAGCCTTGTATCACTTTGCCTCAGCGTCTTGACACCTTGACCCATGGAGGCCTTTTCCTGAGTGTCCTTTTTCTGCATATGTCCCCTTGCTCTGAGCATCAGTGTGTTCCTTGCGCTTGGAACTGGTATGTCTGTGACACTCGTTCCTTATTTGTAATGTAGCATTCTTTTATTCTTTTTCAAGCTTTCTAAACTTATTGAAAAAGACAAAAAAATCAAATATACCCCAAAAAGAGAAAGGGAAAAGTATTTTCTTTTTGTTGACAACAGAATGAGTCACCCTTGGACAAAGAACATCCTTGTGTTTGTTCGTCAATATATAGGATTCAATATGACCTTAGGGATTTTTTCTCGCTATGTAGAATTGTGTCCTCCTCCATTTGGTTATCCTTCCAAACATATGGAGAATTCACATTGCCTCCTGTATTGTGAACTTATGTCAATGCCATGCTGCCTGAGTCTCATCATTTGTTGTGCTTTTCTTCAAGGGATTTTTTACTAAACTTGAGTCGGCCCTTTTGCAATTTGTCTCTTGTCCTCATGCCTGGCCACCCTGAAAGTCCAATCAATTCCTTGCTCAAAATGAATGAAGTTCTCTGCCTGATCACCGAGACCCTCTTGTTTGTTCCCGAAGAGCCATTGAAGACCTTTGGGTAGTAAATTTGTACATTGTTATTACACTCCTACCCAAGTTTTGAAGTTTTTGAATTTGTTGCTCAAGCTCTGAAGACCTCATCTCCAGCCATCTAGAATCATTGGCTTCTTGAAGATGGATACTATACATGTATATATTTTGATTTTGAGATGTAGATCCATTTAGTACTACTCATGGATAAAATTTATATAGTTATATGACATGGATCTACAGTGTATTTGATTGGCAGCCATGATTTTATTTCATCCTAAGCATGGCTATGCCCACCTCAGTGAGACAAATTGTTATTTTACAGATGGCACCTCCTAAACTCTGGTCCCTAGGCTCAATCGCTTCGTACGTTGGTGAATATTTGTAATGTATTTGAACCATCAGATGCTCTTCTGACCTCACACATTAGGGGGCATATGTTATAACCATAAATTGTACTAGACATGCATACCTAGCATCAGGCCATCTTACTTTCTATCTTTGCCAAGCCATCACTGAAAAAATCTTCTAAAAAACTATTTTTGCAAAGGTGTACATGCCCTGCACCACTACTTCCCATGTACACACGCTTTATGCACCACTACATCTTGTGTACACTCACAAAAAGAGAGAAAAATGAAAATTGCAAAGGGATACGGGTTTTTGAGCCATTACCTAGCCATTTGACTACCCATAGCCAATCACCCTAACCATTACTATATTTTTGGCCTTTAAAATAAGGTGTTGGGGTCCCATTCAAAGGAGAAGCATGAGAGCATAGAAACTCTGCCCATTTCATTATTCCCCCCTTGCCCCAATATTTTTCAACCACATTGTGAACTGAAGAGAATAAGAATACGTTGAATCAGTTGGTGCATGGTGAAGAGGAGCCTAGGACCGAGTTTGAGGAGTAGATGTCGATATCATATTGTAACCGACTTTGTGAGATTAATGTAAAGAAATATTTTTTCCATCTCGCCAAATGATGTCTTCAATCTTCATGATTTATTTGCAATTTTGGTTATGATATCTAACCCACTAATCCATATGTAGAATGCATGCCTATAGTTTTTGGTTTCTCTTTATTGAATGCAGGTCAACCTTGGGAGTAGACTTGCAGTTGGGAAACAACCAAGGACAAAGGGATCGACACGAGATTCGAAGTTTAAGGTAGGACTACTGGATCCCTATACTTTGCTATTTATGTATGATTGTGGGGTGATGAAGGGATAGTTGTTAAAATTAGGAGACTTTAGAAGATTAGCTCTGCCTGCACTTTAGAACCCTGGTGTAGTTCATAGGGGGGGTTTTCCCGCTATAGAATAATTGATTTATTTTCATTGTACATATGGATTAGTCTATAAATAGAAGTTGGCAGTGCATTATCAAGCATGCATTCTACAAATGGATTAGTGGGTTAGATATCATAACCAAAAATGAAAATAAATCATGAAGATTGAAGACATCATTTGGCAGGACGAAAAAAGTATTTATTTATATTAATCTCACAAATTTGGTTACAATATGAGACCGTCAACTTCTCCTCGAACTCGGTACTAGGATCCTCTTCACCATGCACCAACTACTTCCACATATTATTATCCTCTTCAGTTCTCTCTAGGGAAATGGTAAGGATTTGCAATGGAGGAAAAAGGGAATTTTGGCTCAAACTCACAATGTGGTTGCAAAATATCGGGGCAAAGGGGGAATACTGAAATGGGAAGAGTTTCTATGCTATCGTGCTTCTCCTTGGAATGGGACCCCAACAAATTCTTTTATAGGCAAAAAATATAGTAATGGTTGGGGTGACTGGCTATGGGTGGTCAAATGGTTAGGTAACGACCCGAAAACCCGTATCCCTTTGTAATTTTCATTTTTTGCACTTTTTGTGAGTGTACGTGGGCTGTAGTGGTGCAACAAGTGTGTGTACGTGGAAAGTAGTGGTGTAGGGCTCATACACCTTTGAAAAAATGGTTTTTTAGAAGAGTTGTTCAGTGATGGCTTGGAAAAGATAGCAAGTAAGATGGCATGATGCCAGGTATGCATGTCTAGTGCAATTTAAGGTTATAACATGGTCACCCTTGACAACCTTCTTTTTATGGAAAAGAAACCCATGTCACCCTTGGTTGGGGCATTCACTATCCTATACTCATGTTGATATCATCCAGAAACCCCAAGTATCCCATAGCCCATGTCGCGTTTGTCCACTTTGTCCCACCTCTGGCACAATTTACCCCATGTCTAGTCATCCCCCTGACACTAGATACAGTTTCACGGTTGTTGCTAATCATCCTTCAAACATACCCCCAACCATGGGCATTCTTGAGTCTCACCACATCTTGACTTCGGTCATGTTCCTTATCGGTTGTTTATCTTATCTAGTGGATTTCATGAAGACCTTTTCTTCTTGGAGTCGTGTGTCCCTTTCTGTCGACATCAACATCATTTATAGAACGGTGAAAATATCTTGAATCTCATTACCTCTACAATGAGGAGTCTCAGATGGCACAGAGAGAACCATCATTGTTCTCTGATTTCATTGACCCCCATAATATTTGAATTCAACACAATCTCATGTTACGGTGGGTCTTACTATACGACCATTGAGGTTTTTTTATACTAGTCGAAGACCTATGAATTTTTTAGGCCATCAATGCATACGAGTCATTGACACTTCTTACAGGTGTCCTTGCCTCTTTTCAGAGTATGTTCACCATCAAAATTATCATCTGTCATTATCAAGCCACCTTGGAGGGCATTGCAATTATCTACATCAACATACAACTTTAGCTACTGTCTCACATTTTTGAGTTACATGACACGAGCATGGGGCATGCCCACCTCATTTGTATATAGATTTTATTTTCTCTCCGTAGAGACATGTTTGGGTCTCACATTTTCCCCTCTCCCTCTGATAGGATCGCTCTTGCAATTCTCATCAACACTATTCATTACAATGGTACTCTCAGTAGAAGAAGCATTGACGTATTTCAGCTATACGTATGCTCCTAACCTCACACATCAGGGGGAATATGTTATCACTAAATATTTTTCCACAACATTACATGAAAATGGTTACAGAAATACATCATTTCCAAACACCTATTAGTTCACCTGCAACACAAAAAATGCATTTCCAAAAGGCAAAAAATACACAACTGGACAAAAATTGACATGCGTCGAGTCACTAAAGGAAGCACACGCACAATGAGAGGGCCAAAGAAGACCATAAAGCACAGAATGTGCCATATGAATGACTGTGTATGAGAAAATCCATGCAGTCTTGTGAACAGTGCATTTATGGTTCTTTTCAGCCCCTCAACCACTTATGGATCAGCTCCCAACTTGAATTGACCCTCAAATCCGAGATGAATTTAAATGGGGGGACGGTCAAAGACCTAAGGGTTCCCTAAAGGGCCCCTTTTCCACACTAAGAACTAGTTGGATATTGCCTCAAAGACATACTATAAATGGAGACCATGGGTGCACTAAGAATTCAAGAATTTCATAGTATTGTTATGCTGCCTCAATCCTCCCTCAGGAAACCTTTTTTCTTCTTGGAGAATTCGAGAAACATTCCAATAAGTTGTTTCACTCACCACTTGATGGAATAGGCTTGGATTTATTCACCATTTTATTTCTTGTTTATCATTGTAAGAAGATATCTCAAATAGGGAACTCAATATAACTCCGAAGGAGGAAGTGGGGATCCATAAGTCCTCCTTTCTCTATGGTTTTTTCCAACTAATATAGTTATCCACTAGTGGCATAATCTTGGTCATTTGGTTGATTGATTTTGGTTCAATGTTTCTTATGCATTTTAGTTTTATTTCATTAGTTTCTTTTAGTTTATTTTTTTGTTTATTTCATGTGCTTGGATTATCTAACTCATGCACCAACCTATGTCTTCTCTAGCAGGCCCAACTAGACTTGTAAGTGCCCTTGTTTTTCTCACCCAAGTGACGAAACATACCCAACAATTAGTTCGTACATTACAATATTCAACTTCTTCGGGTTGAGGTCATAAGCTAGACTTTAAAGGTATGTCATCCTGGTCAAACAACATTTCTAAGGGGATCAAGCCTCTAGGAATCTAATTTTTCTTAAGCAAGATCATACGGTGGTTTGCAATCTTGTCTTGGAAATTTTTTGGGTTCTCCCCTTCCTACATAATCCAAGCAGGATCATTTTGGTTTTCCTGATCTACGTGAGTTTCAGAAAATGCATCAATCATCTCCAGGAAATGTTTGATTTGTTATTCATATTCAAAAAAAATTCAGTTCTTAACATTGTTCAGGATTGAGGGTCTATGTCTCATGTCGATGTGATATTGCAGTTTGAAGACAATAGGTGATATGAAAATTGCAACAGCCTTTGCTAAGGACTCAGCTTGTTTATTCTCCATCTTGGGAATAGAGTGAATATTAAAGGACGAGAAGAATTTTTCTATAAGGTCCCAGGAACAATTCCTATAGGATCTCAACCTTGGATGTTTAGCTTGATACTATTGTTTTACTTGTTTTACAATAAGCTCTGCATTACCATAAACTGTTAGATGTTCAATTTTTAGCTTCCTTGCATCTTCTAATCCTAAAACCAGAGATTCATATTCCTAGACATTACTCATATAATCAATATCCCATTGTAATCTATAAGATAAGGGAATGACATACTCATCACCTGGTGCCACAAATAAAACCCCAACTCCTGCTCCTTCGCAGGATGAGGCACCATCGAAGAACATTTTCCACGGTCCTTCTCTAAAATTTACATTTTTCTTTGTTATTTTTATTTTTTTATTTTCTTCTTCTGTACATTTTTCAACAACATTATCTATAGATAATGTACAATTTCCTAATTCCTGATCAACAACATAGACTGGGTAATTATTGGGGTTTTAAGGGTCACTTACAGT
>CBVK0100768967.1:396-13363 GCA_900067695.1 Picea abies | reverse complement strand
ATGTGCAACAAGGCGTGAATCAATGTGGCTTCAAAAATTGATGACTATTTAATTAAATTTGACTTGTAGGTAATACCTCAGTCAGTTCCAAAGGGAGTTGGGTACTACAGGAAGGATCATGAGGATCCTATGAATTTGACTTGTAGGTAAGACCTCAGTCAGTTCCATAGGGAGATGGGTACTACAGAAAGGAGCAGGAGGCTCTGTCAGATGAAAGAAGCAGTCATGTGTGGTGCTCGGTATGGTTGAATCTAAGTATGCATGTGCAACAAGTCATGAAGTAATGTTGCTTCGGCAATTGCAGACTATTGGACTAAATTTGACTTGCAGGTAATACCTACAAGAAGAGGATGACGAGACTTGTTCTGGAGGACAAGTGATGAAGTCAGCAAGTTGATGATTTAGTTGATATTCAGTGCTTGAGAGGGAGTTGGATGGTCAGTTCCAATGGGAGTTGGGTACTACAGTAAGGAGTAAGAGGCTTCGCTGTATGTAAGAAGCAGTCATGTGTGGTGCTCAGTACAACTGAAGTTAAGTATTTGGTAGTCTGTGTAGTAGAAATGTGCCTTCGATAACCTTTGTCTCGGTTATTTGGTCTTGGATTGGAGGTGACTTGCATTTGGTGTGACAACTAGAGTTGCATGAATTCCTCAGAGAACCCAGTGGTCTATGATAGGTCGAAGCATATCAAGATTAGATATTGATATATTATGGATATATTGTAGAAGGAAGTAGTGAGGCTCCAATTTCGTGACTATAGAGGATCAAGTTGTGGACGTCTTTACCAAGATGTTATCGAGGATGAAGTTTGAGTACTTCGGGGACAAGATTGGTGTGGTCCCTCTTAAAAGGGAGTAGAACTCATCCAGCATGAAAAAGGGTTGGCATTGAGACATGTGGAACTCATCCAGCATGAAAAATGATTGGCACTAAGACATGTGGAACTCATCCAGCATGAAAAAGTGTTTCCATTGAGACATGTGGAACTCATCTAGCATGAAAAAGGGTTCTCACTGAGACAGTAGTGCACGTGATTAGGTATTGATGCATCACAGGGAGTGGATATCATGGGGACATGTTGTATCTATTGAGAGCTACCCATAGGCATTGGTTGCATGGGGTGAAGTCATGTTGCACTATGGATATCCAAGGGATGGTACGGAGATAGGAATGCACATGATCAGGTATTGATGCATCGTAGGGAGTGCATGTTATGGGGACATGTTGTAGCTATTAATATCTACCCACATACCTTGGTTTCATGGGGTGAAGTCATGTTTCACTATGGATATATGAGGATGTATATATTGGCATGTTCAACAGTCAATGGATGTGAGCTCGTCTAGTATCAGACTTGGGGTCTGTGTCTCATGGAAGTGACACTTGGTACAGAAGGGAGAAATGAGGCTCCATATGGTGAAAAAGGGAGCAGTGAGGCTCCAATATGTGGCTACCAATGAGAAGGTTGTGGATGTGCTGACAAAGTCATTTTCAAGGATGAAGTTCGAGTACTTCAGGGACAAGATCGATGTATTCCCTCTTAAGAGAGAGTGATGGATTCAGATGTTATTGTAGGGTAGTGGATTTCATGATGACATGTTGTAGCCATTGGAGAGCTACCCACTGGCCCTATATGCATGTTGAAGAGATGAGGTACATATGTCATCATAGGGTACTGAATGTCATGCATAAGATATCCAAGTTTTCTATGGGAAACTAGATAGTCTCATGATGACATGTTGTAGTTGTTGGAGAGATACCCACCAGACCTGGATGCATGTTGTTAAGTCACAAGGGTGCATGTGATGAGGTACATATGCATTACAAGGTAGTGGATGTCCTGGGGACATGTTGTACTTATTTGAGAACTACCCAGAGGCCTTGGATGCATTGGTTGTGAAGTCACAAGGGTGCACATGATGAAGTACATATGAATTGTGAGGTAATGGATGTCATGGTGACATGTTGAAGCTATTTGAGAGCTACCCATAGGTAATCTTGGCATAATGTAGAATGTCTCCCTTGCTGAGAGGGAGTGTTGATGTTTGGGCAACATCGGAAACACATTCTACTAGATTGATAATTAATAATATGATTATTAATTATTAAGAAATATTATTAATTATAATATTATTAATGTAATAATATATTTATAATATAAAGTATAAATATATATAATAAAGTATAAAGTATAAATATAAAATATATTTGTATTATATGTATAATATAATATAAAGTATAAATATATTTATTACCCAAGGGACACATCTCTTTATGGATGGTCACCATGGTCACCATGTGGTATTTATATATAGAACACTCATCATTGTAATAATATATCCATTTGTTATCACTGAAATTTCATCCGCATATGGTTACAAGAACTCAGCATCGTCAAACAGTGATCAAGTCATCCATGAACCTGAATTAACACCACAGCATTCAAAAAAGGTCAAAAACTATACAAAGTAGTGAAAATTGAAGAGCGCTTTGCAGAAATTGGGCGCGCACGCGCATGCGCGGAACAAGAACGTAGAAATCGCGCACATGCGCACGATGCACGACTGTTAGCGCAAAAAGTTGTGCACCTGCTAAATGGCGCATTTATGGAAGTGGTCAGCCTCCCAACCACTTATGGTTCAGCTCCCAAGCTGATTTGACCCTCAAATCTGGGTTGGATCCGACTGGTGGGCTGGTCAAAGACCTAATAATGCCCTAATTGGCCTCTTTTCACACTACAAAGCAGTTAAACAATAACCCAAATGAGTGCTATAAAAAGACATGGATGCACCTCATTTTCTCAAGGAATTCAAAGTAATGTTATGCTGCCTCTATTGTTTTGAGGACTCCATCCTTGACAAGATCATATTGGCACCATTACATTGGACAATCCACCTCACCATTGAGTGGATTTCTAAAGAAGGGTCCAAGAGCCTTCCCTTGGAGGAAGAAGGGACTCATAGTCCCCTTTATTCTTGGTGCTTTGTTTTCACTAATAGATCAGCCTCAAACATTGGTGACATGGGTCTTTTGGTTCTTTTTGTTTCTATGTCCTATGCTCATGAATTTAGTTTTTATTGCATCTCTTAGTTTAATTCTTAATTGCAGCTTTTATTTTCTTTCCCTAATTCTTTTCTTTATAGATGTCCTACTCAGCAGACCCAACAGAGCTTGCAAGCACCTTTGTTTTGCTCACCAAGGTGACAAAAGTGGTGCAACAGATTGGCAACTCCACTGGGGAAAGGTATCAATTTCCTACCTCATTTGGGTTTTTCTTGCTCTTCTTTTAGTTTGTTTAACTTGCAGGTGCACTAATCGGCCTAAGCCGACCTGCCAACCAGCCAATTCCAATTTGAATTGAGAGAAGTCCATTCGGATTTTTCATTCTCAGTCGTGTGCCACATATGCGCAGGTTTTTCAGCCCACAGACGTGCATCGTGCGCCCATGCGTCTGACTCACAATTTTGTTATGTGCACGCGTGCCTTTTGGCTTGTCTCTATTCACGCCCATGCACTCTGTGCACCTCTGTCTCCAGTGGGACCCGCGCATCAGTGCAAAATTTCACATTGTAAAGTTGTTGAGATGTGGGGAAGGCAATTTGCCTTCTTAAAAATGATGTCAAGCATGTTTTAAAGATGCACCACACTTAGTCCCCTCATCATATAAAGGGGTTAGTCAAAAAACACATAGGCACTTAGGAGGATAAAATTAGTTTCCCTTATTTGCTTTTTTCCATATAGATGGCTTGTTTTGACTCACAAGATAAGTTGGAAATCATTTTTAATCACATTTAACTTGCATTGGGACTAGAAGTTGAATGAAAATCGCTTAGTATGCTCTTCTCTTGCGCCTCCAAGCGATCTTGAGAATCAAAAAAAGATTGTGAAACGATTTCATCTCCCTTGAGAACATTAAAAACTTTAGGAGAGGACAACAGCCCTTCTTCGGACTCCTCTTAGTTTGTTTTTTCAAACACATCTTAATATTGTAACAGGCCCATACATGCCCACATGCTACAAAGATATGATAGTGTTTGAATTTATGCTTTCTTAGATCAAAACACTAGGGAAGTTTAAAGGTTTTGTAACGGGCCCACACATGCCCACATGTTCAATCTAGGATATTTTCAAAGCTTTTATTAGATTACATCACGCTAGGGAGTTAAAGGATAGTAATGGACCCACATGTCCACATGCTAGCTTCCTAGGGACTTTTGAATTATGCAAGGTTGTACCAAAGGCACTTAGTTAATTAGGTAATCAAACACTTGTAAGGACCAAGCGAAGTCCACATGCAGCAAGGTGACATCTAATTCACTAAAAATTGGCACACTTTCACTCACACACAAAAGTCACTTATCACTCACATAGCTTCTTCTTGAAACGTGGAGGTCAAAGTAAGTTTCCTCCAAAGGGATTCCGAAAATACCCCGCCCTTTTCTTGACAAGACTATCCACTCCCATTTTTAATCAACGAGGTTGGTTTGCACCCCCAACCTTCCAAAACAACTATATCTAAAATCTTTCTAAAAACTCACTAAGTTTTCCTCCACAGGAGGTGCCAAAAGAAATTTTTTAGTCTAGGTAGGATTTCGGGGATAGGCATCCAAATAACTCTCCATTATCTAGTTCTCACATTGTCAAAACATAGAGGTTGTCAAATAGGGAACTGAAAATCCTCCAAGTCAAGTGTTCCTAATACCATAAGGCAGGGAGATACCTGTGAAGGGTTGAAGGCCAAGGTTCGATTGTTCTGTGCATCCCCCCTTGAGGCACCCACCTCTTGGACGGGATCCAGCCCATGACCCATTTCTTAGGCCGAAAATCTAAATGTCGCACTTTGACCGAGGTACCTAGTGACCAATTTTAGGACATCTACGCAGGTGGAAATTGTGGGATACAATTGCACCTTGATTGGATTTTGTGTGGCTATTGGGAAATATTGCCAGTTCTTTCAGGATATGCCCCCTTTACCCCTCATTATAACCAATTATTTCATCCTTCACTAGTTTCTCTTCTAGTGACTTCAGACCCCACTGTTGAGTACTATTGGAAGGTCCAATGCTATTTGAGAGGAAGGACGTTACGTCTTCTAGGACACGAGCATTTGTTTTCTTTTGATTCCCTACGTGGACAAAACCCACTTACCCATATATATGCTTCTTTGTCAAAAACATTTTATGTATGATGCACATATGATTACAGTTTGATTTGAATATATATATTGTGTAAACATTCAACGCAAACGCTCTTGTTTCTACATTACTCTCACCAATCTTTGCACACATTCACACAGCTAGTCTGACATCATAGGGGAACCATAGAACCCCCATCATTCACGACACTTGATAAACCTCCCTCCCATCTTAGGGGGAGTATCTGGTCGTGCTCGCTCATCAGCACCTCCTTCACACACTCCTATGAGTGCTACTATTTTAGAATCAGCTTTGCTTGGTTCTACATTACTTGGGTCCTCTTCCCAAGGACATTCGTTCACTCTCTCTCCTTTATACAGAAGCGGGGGACCCACTTCCTCTCAAGGAGGAAGCACCAACCCACCTAGCCCCCCTCAAGGGTCAGGTTCACAACACACAATGGCCGGAGATAATCCTCCCCCCCCCACTGCAGATGCCATATTTGGCCTCTCTCAACATATCGGATCTCACCAAACTCACCAATGATCCTATCTTGCATGATCCTACATGGCCTGCAATGCCAACCAAACTACCTTCAGACATACCAAATTTTGAAGGAAAGGCAGGTGATGACCCTTCCAACCATGTCATGACCTTTCACCTCTGGTGCTCCTTCAATAGAATTATGGATGATTCCATCAGACTGCGATTATTTCAATGCACACTCGCTGGCCCATCGGCTAAATGGTATGTCGAAGAAAAATCAGGGTCCCATGCAACTTTTGAGTCATTGGCCAAATCATTCTTAACCTTCTTCCAATTACCCATATTCCATGACAATGGTCTAGAACTACTTTCTAATTTCAAACAAACCTCAGCCACACACATTGCTGACCACATTCACGAGTGGCGTAGGTGACATAGTTTGTGCAAAGCAGAAACCACCAAGCAACAGTGTCTCGACTGGTTTCTTAGATCACTTGTCTCTCTCCTTGGTAAGGATGTAGCTTTTACCTTCCCTCAATCCAAAGAGGAGGCCATCATTAAGGCCCAATAGTATGATCTCATCTATGCACAGTCAGGATATTTATACACTGTGCTTCCTGATCTTCCAAAACCTATGCCATTTGGCCAAGACAAACCTGGGATGTCTCACTTAGTAGACACATTGATTGGTGCCACCACACACCATGGTCCACAACCCCAACCACCACCGATGTATGGAACACCTAAATACCCATCGGCATACGGGGGCACTTCTTATTACCCCCCACCCCCTTATCAACAGCCATACCCTGTTTCTATACCTCCACCTATCAGTGGACCATCGTCGGCACCTCCCATACATCCACCTATTCCAACAAATAGTGGTACTCCCTCAACCTCAGCCTATAGTACTAGTGAAAGCACTATGCCTTCCTATGTACCTTATGGATCGATACCACCACAGAATTCATATTTCCCATTTCTTGGTCCTCCACAGTACCTGAAGAATGTAAGTCAAAACCCATTCTTCTTCCAATCTGGTCGATCCTACCTTTCAGTCAGAGGCACTAACTGGTACGCGGAGAGGTCCACTTGGCCCGTATTTATTCCCCTCAATACGGCCATTCCGTTCAACTAACTCCCCAAAATATGGCTCCCCCACATCCTCATGCGGGGGTGAATTTTGTTCAACCCTCTGTTGTTCAACAATACCAAAATTTTGAATAGTTGAATACAACCAATCCAACCCATCCATCGAACAATGCCAAGAATAAAGGACGGAACAGGAATAACAACAACCCAGATCAGGGCGGTAATCAACCCCTACAGGACCAACCCACTGGGGGCAACCAGAACCAAGGGAACCAAAACCCTCAAGGGGGAAATAATAATAAACGCCAAGGGAGAAAAAATGTTAAAACCATCTTCCCTTTTGCCCTTTGTGGTGAGTTCAACCATTACACTCATCATTGCCCCCAGATCCTTGATTTCAAATGGTTGAAAGACTCTGGTAGTCTTCCCCATTCTCCTGCACAGCCTGCCCCTCTGCAGGCACCACAACAATACGTACAACAACCCCCCGTCATCCTGAAAAATCCTATCCCACATCAAGGTGTGATAAACACCCAACAAGACACACAGCATACCCCACCCAAGGTAGGACAATACCTCAACCCCAACAATCCAGCAAATCGTACAATTCTCCTCACCAGTGAGGAAGAAATCCTTCTGCAAATGCGTAATCGTCAGTATCATACCCCCGCTGAGTCTACTCCCACCCCTCCAGAGACAAACCCTCCACCAGCGGGACCCCCGTTGGTGATCCCTCGCCCTTCCGCCGAACCACCGCTTCGCATCCCTCACATCCCATTGCACAGGAATGTCCACAACCCACAGGCTAGGGCAGCTCATAACTATAGTTTGGTAAACGACTTAGCACAATCCTCGGCTGCCATGTCAGTCTTGGAAGCCCTCCAGACTTGTCCTACACAACGGAAATAACTACTTTCCGCCTTGGGGGCATTCGAACCTGCAGATACCTGACTCATTACCTTTGATCTTGACAGCGGAGAACCTCGTCTTCCCGCCTTGATCGCTTTTCAAATACCAGTGAAAATATGGAACATCATAGTTCATCGGTGTATCATCGATGAAGGTGCATCTACATGCATTATGTCCAAAACGGTATGGCAGAAACTTGGTTCCCCAGAACTCATACCCTCTGCCATCACATTACGAGCTTATGACGGACGACCATCCTCTCCTGAAGGGCTCTTCCAAAATGTCCCCGTCCAACTTGGGGGCAAGAATATTCTCATCGATATCGAAGTTATCGATGCCCCACTCGATTATAATATCCTATTCGGTCGTAGCTACATGTACGCTATGAAGGTAGTGGCATCTTTCGTCTTTCGGACAATGATGTTCCCTCACAATGAAAAGATCGTTACCATTGACCAAGTCTCACATTATGAGCCTAATCCATCTGCCAACATCGATAACATTCTTCCTCTCATCCACACAAGCCATGACACATATCCACTTGTCGAGATGGGTCCTGGGATTTTTAAAGATCCATCCTTATTAGGAACATATCATGGAGCACCACCACTCCTACACCCTTCCAATCAAGTCTGTGTCATATCATCTAATGGAACTCACACAGAGGATACCCTTCCTCCTACAGTGGCTTCTATCATACCTGACATCCCACTCGTCGCAGAACCCCCCCCTCAAGAACCTCCTGGACACTCGTCGACCCCACCAGTCCACGATTCCACCTCTCCCCAAGGACATAGTCCAGTTTGGGAGACAGTTCCCCAATCCCTCACTCAAATTCCATTCTTTTACCCTCCACCCGGTATCGAAATTTTTCAGGTAGCCGCAACGCTCACACTACCTAATATGGTGTTAGCAATCCCAGTTTGGTATTTACACCCACCAGAGATGGTCCCTCAACCATCTCTTCCCTCCCAGGAAGGAATCCCCATGATGATTCCCATCCTTACCCCCACCACCCCCCCACTCACTAACCCCCCTTCTACAGTTGGGGGCAGGAGAAAGGAAAAGGATCCCACCGCTCCACTTCCTCCACGCATCCCACCACCTTACGCACTATGTGAGAAAGAGGGCCACCAAACCAACAACTGTCCATCACTACCTGAATTACGGAATTTGATCCCCCTCAATCAAACTCCCCCAACACCCGCCTCTACTGCTAGTCCCGCCACTACCACCCAACCTTCCAGTAGTAAAGGGTTGAGGACCAAATACGCTTGTGTTATATGTTCAGAGTATGGCCATTATACCCATCATTTCCCAGCACTGCCACACTTTCGACAGACATTAGTCGTCGTATGCCAGAACTTCCAGAACAACCCCAGTCCTGCTACGTCCTCCTCAACAAATATCACTGACATCCATTATGTCACCACTTCAGTCAATGAACGTATGAGATTCCCTTGCTCTCTCTGTGATTCATTAGCTCCTTTTACATACCAGTGTCCTATGATCCTTGAATACCGGCAATGTCAATTAACCCTGCTTCAACGACCG
This sequence comes from Picea abies, assembly GCA_900067695.1. NCBI lineage: Eukaryota > Viridiplantae > Streptophyta > Pinopsida > Pinales > Pinaceae > Picea > Picea abies. The sequence continues at coordinate 4,187 of CBVK0100768967.1, read as the reverse complement.
GCAGAGGCAATAATTGATATTACCTCGTCACTAGAGGCTCTTCATTTCATTTCTCCCGAACTCGAGGCCCTCCCAACTCCTCCATGGTTCTTAGATGACTTATCTGAGGATTCACCCCCCAACCCCCCCAACTCTCTGGCTCATACCCCTACGTACATTCTCCACCCAACCACCACGGGTACCCCTCAGTACTTCAATATCTAGTTTATGTCGAGTGAACCCTCACCATCTCCTAGCATTGGTCCCCCTGCTTCTTCATCAGGGGGAAACCACACTATCACCAAGATTACTCCTCATGACCCCTTGTATTCCTGTCACTTCCAATGCGACGAAGAAATACTCGAAGAGTTAAACCACTCGGACTCTCCCTAGGATGCACTACACCATCACGCACTCTTCTCTCCACAGGAAGCCTCCATGCCTCCTAACCAAAACCCCATTTACGCGGTCGAAACCAAGGATTTTATCCCATCAGGGCCTATCGACTGGTTCAAAAATCTCATTCCTGCCCCTGATGCTTTTGAAGAAGGCAATATGGCCAACATTTCCCCCACCATTAAAATCGACATTTCCATTAAAAATGGCATCGTCGAAGAAATCACCATTGGAGTTGCTTGCACTCCTCAAGAAATTGCCGCATATAAAGCCCTCTTCTAGGACTATAGGGATATTTTCACCTGGTCATACACGGAAATGCCTGGCCTCGATCCCTCTATTGTCGAACATCGCATCGACACTTGGCCCGACATTACACCAGTTCGCCAAAAATAGTGACCGCTACATCCATCCAAAGCCGCGGCTATCAAAGCCGAAATTGACAAGTTACACCCTGCTGGTTTCATTTACCCCATCGCCTATACCTCATGGGTTTCCAACCCTATACCCATTAACAAAAAATAGGGCACTATCCGTGTTTGCACAAACTTTTGCGATCTCAATCACGCATGTCCCAAAGACAACTTTCCAACGCCTTTCATCGATCAAATTACCGATGACTGCGCCGGCCACGAGGCTCTCTCCTTTATGGATGGATTCTCTTGCTATAATCAAATTCAAATCCACCCAGCCGATCAGTATAAAACTGCATTCACTACCCCGTGGGGTACTTTTTCATATCGTTTCATGCCTTTCGGCTTAAAGAATGCCGACGCAACTTTCCAGCGGGTGATGACGTACATATTTCATGATCTAGCTAATATCATCCTCGCCTACTTGGACAACCTCACAGCTCGCTCCAAGAAACGCACCCAGCATCTTGATGATTTACGAATCATCTTTCAACGGTGTCATCAATACAGCATTTGCTTGAATCCTCTCAAGTGTGTGTTCTGTGTCACCGCAGGGCACCTCCTCGGTTTTATTGTTTCCCAAAGTGGTATTACCGTGGACCCCCTCAAAGTCCAAGCTATCACCGAAATTCCACCTCCCCGAAATTTACAGCAACTTCATAGTCTTCAGGGAAAAGCTAACTTTCTTAGATGCTTTGTCCCAGATTACGCCATACACGCACATGGTTTCCTTTGCTTACTACATCGTGACATCCCATTTCACTGGGACAACCATGCCCAACAGTCATTTGACGATCTTAAAACAGTGCTTTCAAATGCACCTTTAATTAGTGCACCTGACTATAATCACGACTATATCCTCTACGTATCAGCATCAGTTGTATCAGTAGTCGGCGTCCTCGTCCAGCTCGGAGATGACAATCATGAACATGTCATTTATTACGTTAGTAAAAAGCTCTCAGGGCCACCCTTGAAATATAAACATGAAGAGAAAATTGCTCTTGCAGTTGTCCTCGCAGTCCACAAACTATGCCATTACATTCTTCTTCGCACCCCAAAGGTCATCGCAGATTCCAACCCTATGCAGTACTTGCTCAGTCGTCGGCAAGTTAACGGCAAATTCGCTCGATGGATCGTTATCCTTCAGGAGTACGACCTCGATTTCTCAACCCCTAAGAGTAAGAAGGCCCTGGTTCTCGTCGAACTTGTCACATTCCTTCCCTCTGACACCACCAGTGCCCCCGTCAACATCGACTTTCCCGATGAACATCTCTTTTACATCACTTCGGATGATCCTTGGTATAGAGACCTCCTCGTCTACCTCCGAACTCAAAAGTTCGGAAACCACCTTTCACGAGATGATCATCGATGTATTCACCATCAGGCCCCTTGCTACCTTCTCATCGGAGACATCTTATACCGGCGGGGCGTCGACACCATTCTTCGTCGATGCCTGACTATTGACGAGGCCAATAAAGTCTTAAATGACTGCCATAGCGGTGCATGTGGGGGCCATATTTTGGGTATATCCACTTCTCAAAAGATTATCCGAGCCAGTTACTTTTGGCCTACCTTGTTTCATGATTGCATTCATGCCATGAAACGATGTGCGCAATGTTAGCTTTACGCCAACAAAGCCCAAGCTCCCCCCGCTCTTCTTCACCCTGTCATTACTGCCGGCCCTTTTTGTAAATGGGGCATCGACTTTATGACTTGTAATCCCTCCTCCAACAATGGTCACAAATACATCGTTGTCACCATTGATTACTTCACCAAATGGGCAGAAGTTATGCCCACTTTCAACAACACCGTTGACACTGCAGTGCATTTTTTCTTTAACCACGTCATATCCCTCTTTGGAGTACCCCTCCAACTCGTTTCCGATCATGGAAAACGCTTCGAGAATGAGATCTTCGTCGAACTCTCATCTCGCTTAGGATTATCTCACGATTTTTCCTCACCATATTACCCTTAGTCTAACGGACAGGTCGAGGCAGTTAACAAAGTCCTCAAGACCATGTTACAGCACATGGTTAATAAACATAAAACCAGTTGGCATCAAATGTTATTTTCTGTGCTATGGGCTTACCGAACGATTGTGAAAACTGCTACTAGATTCACACCATTTCATTTAGTCCATGGGGTTGAGGCCACTCTCCCCATTGAGTGTGAAATTTCCACCTTACGCACTGCAATTGAGCTATTACCTGACACTGCTCCAATGGAGCAGCGCTTGCTGAACTTGGAGTCTCTGGATGAAGATCGTCGATCTTCCTTATAGAACAACGAGGCAGCTAAAAAACGAACCAAGGCTACCTTTGATCGCCATGTCAACCTTCGCTCATTCCGCGAAGGCGACCTCATCTTGGCTTACGATATTGCTCATGATACCTTTGGCCATGGAAAATTCGAGTCACTCTGGCATGGCCCATACATCATTCAACATTGCCTCACCAAAGGTGCATATATTCTGGCCTCTCTTGAAGACCTCTCTCTCAAAGAACCTGTCAACGGGTTATACTTAAAGAAATTTTACGCTTAAATGTAGTCATTCTACTTTAGGTTATTTCGTTTTCTAGCGTTTTTTAATATTTTTCTCCTCCCCTCACGTCTAAACTATCCTTTGTGCTATTGACAGATGCTTCCTCCACCAGCCTACCACATCGGTTACACCGACGGTGCCAGCCATTGGACGCAAAATCTCACTTCAGCTGCTTGGTCTCTCTACACCCCTTCACATGAAATGCTTCATTCAAGCGGCATATGCTTGGGGTCAGCAACCAACAACCAAGCCGAATACACCGTCATCATTGGCCTCCTAGCCGATGCTCAGCATCATCGTATTTGTCACCTTCGCGTCTTTCTCGACTCTCAACTAGTCGTCCTCCAGCTCAACAATGTGTATTGCATCTGTGATCCTTGCCTCTTTCACAAATACCTACAGGTTAGGCTTTTATCTCGACATTTTGATTCCATTACATTTACACATATTCCAAGACAATT
>CBVK0100768966.1:0-17888 GCA_900067695.1 Picea abies | reverse complement strand
CAAACATTGGTGACATGGGTATTTTGGTTCTTTTTGTTTCTATGTCCCTATGCTCATGAATTTAGTTTTTATTGCATCTCTTAGTTTAATTCCTAATTGTAGTTTTTATTTTCTTTCTCTAACTCTTTTCTTTACAGTTGTCCTGCTCAGCAGACCCAACTGAGCTTGCAAGCACCTCTTCTTTTCTCACCAAGGTGACGAAAGAGGTGCAACACCATTCATATACAATATCATATCTTATGAAATTCAACATACACTTCTCTCTAGTTCTTGCGCGTTGTATGGGATGCGATTGTAATCCGTTGTTAATCCTTGTTCTAATTTATCTATGAATTATTTCTCTTCCTCTTTCTCCATGTTCAGTTGATTGCATGTGACTTGTAGCATTCCAGTAGCTCCTCTACCCACCTCCAAGTTTGTTGCATCCGGGCGGGCCCTAGATTACACTTCTTGCAAAACACTGGTCTGGATTCCATATAGTTCCTTGGTGGATATTTGTTCTAGGACCACTTCCAATTGTTCCACGTCCCCCGGGGGTTTCTTTGAAGTCTCCTGATCCAATCTGATCATTTGATGCATGCCCATAAATTTCTCCCTTCCCTGGACTACAAACTGCATTGTCTCCTCTCCTTCTTTCTGCGTAGGTGGTCGTTGTGTCTTTTCATGTTGTTGTGATCTGGCTTGTGATCCTGCTTGGCTCTATAGTTGTTGTATATTCTCATGGACATCTATGAGCTTGGCCATGATATATTCTTGTTGTACCTCTGCAATGTGTACCACTTCTTCCCCCCTATCTCGAAACTTGTCCCTTCCTAGCTCTGCATAATCCTCTGTCAAGGTGATGTCTGGGTCCTCTATGTCATATTTCCTTTTCTTGCGCACCTCTTTTTCCTGTGTGGGATTCCTTACTGTCTCTAAGGGATGCGTCCCACTTATTGTACCCTAGGTTCTTTCTTTTCCATCCTACGAAGTATATTTCTTTCTAGTCTATGGTTGGCTTCCTATCCTTGTTGGTGTTGTTGTTCTCCTTGGGCATTTCAATACTGCACTGCTCCCGGTTGGATGATTCTACGTTGTATTCATTCTAGTATTATCGGTCGGGATATTTTTTCTTGCTGAAGAGCCTGCTTCAGCCTTGTCCTTAGGCCTAGAGGATTGTGTTGTGACTGTCCTCATTGTTGATATTGTTACTGGAAGTTGCCACTGCGTAGGAAAGTCTTTAATTATCCATTCCACTTCCTCTTTAGTGATGCAGTGCTGCATTTCTAGCCATGCCTTATTTTGGATCCCTTGTGGCTTGGATCCACATGTGGTGCCTAGATGCCTTGAAATTGGCTATCCCTTATGTCTCCTTTACTACCTCCATGAGTATGTGCCACACATTAGTTGTGCACTATTGTATGTCTTCTAGCAGCATTGAAAAAACTGCATTATTTTCTTGTTGCATCTTGTTATCCTTGGCCTGCCAGAGGGACTCATATCTGGTCGCATAACATTTACCCATACTATCAAAGAATGTTGAGAATTTTATCTCCTGTCATCCTACCAATGCTATCAGAATGATCAACCAGGAGTAATGGAACTCGGTTCCATTTTCCTGCACATTTCTACAGTCTATCAAAAACTAGTTCAATAGGTATGGTGCCCAGCTGAACATTACCCCTTTCGTGCACTGCATGACTACTGCAACAATGCTTGATGGCGCTTCTTATTTGTGGAATTTCCTCAATAATTTACAAGACATAATCTTGTTGGCGAACCTTGTTGCATTATCGTTGATATCCTTGATTACAATTCCATAATTTCCCCGACTAGTGTCGAACTACGCTTTGACCAGCTCTGCGATTTATTTCTCGTGCACCTTGTTATCCAAATATTATTTTGGATGTGCGTCGAATGTAGGGAGTCATGTGATTTTGGTAATTAGTGCCACATCTATCTGTACAGGCCTATCCATCCATAGGATTCCTCTATGTACGCAGGTGACTAGTTGTTTCACGCAGAGCCCGACGTTCTTACCACACCCAAAATGCAGTATACCCAGCAGGTTCATGATGTATGATTTATAGAGCCCATTATCCACTACCTGGGCTCCATTATGGGTTTGTCGAGGGGTCCAACTTCCCATGTTTTTATTAAATAAGTTTCCTTGGCCAAATCTGGGAATTTGGCCGCATCGCACACATCATGGTCTACGTACCTGAGTTTTGGTACCTTCCCAACATATCATCCACAATAATCATTGCGTCTGGGAGATGTGGTCTTGTAACATCCATGGCATCCAGCACCTTTATTTTATGTTCCGCAACAGATGGGCCTGCCTCTACTACATTTGTGTCCTTTTATTTTCTTTTGGACTCTGGTCAACCGATGATATCTTCGACCAACACTTCCTTGCGTTCATGGGACAGTCGCAGTCCCATTGTTTCGTCGAGCTTCACAGGTGTCTAAGGGTTAGGGTTCGAAATACCATTTTGAGACCCAAAGCTATACCCTAGTTCTCTTTATTGCGTTGTCGATGGTTCTTCCTCAACCTATGTCAGGCTGATTGATTTTGTGTTCGAGGTGGTAATATCTTCCACCTTGACCACATTCTCGGGCTGTGGCATTCTTTCCTTACGCCTTTGGCCCTCCCGAGTAACCCATACATACTGGCTTGGCATGTTGAACTTTGGTGGGGTCATTCTCTCTTGAATTCACACACTTTCTTGCTTCTGCATAAATTGCTAGTTAGGGAATGCACTATGTTTCTCGGTATGTACTCAAAAATCGCTAAGTGTTGAATAAATGTGTTCTTTCCACCTTTTATAAACCCGGTCTTAATTATTTTTCACTTTTCACATGCATTTGCGTTGACTGTAATTTTTCTTGCACGTTGTATTCTGATGTTTGTCACGGTATTTACTGTGTGCACATTTTTCTCCGCACTTTCTTATGGTTCAGTCAACTTATATGTCTTTTTGTGTTTTTCTCCCGTTTTCTATTTTTGTATTTTTTTTCCTTCTTTTTCTCCTTTTTATTTATTTTTATCATTTTTTGTCCTAATATATGCTATGGTACACTATATACATGCCTTCCTCACTGCTTTGTTCCTTCTAAAAGTTAGGAGGCTGATTGTCCCTGTACAGTTTTAGTCAACTATCATTGATCATTCCTTTGAGTTTTTTTCCTCCCAAATCCTTTAGATGCATAGATCCCCCATCTGTGAAAATATTTACTTCATATGGCCCTAGCCAATGCATTCTAAATTTACCAGGATGTTGAAAAAATTTACTGTCATAGAGAAGGACTAGGTCTACCTCCTTAAAACTCATCTTCTTAATATGTCGGTCATGCCAGGATTTGTTTATTGCTTTCTATACTTTCTAGTGAAATTCTACCAGAATCTTGTCCTCTTCCATTTCCATTAGTTGATTTAACATTTCCTATATTGCTCCTCTTTCTGTCATGTTGGTAATTTCCGCTACACACAGACTAGGTACCATAAATTCTAATGGCACCACTACGTCCTTCCCATACACCAATATGAATGGTATATGTCATGTCAACTTATTACATGTGGTCATGTATTCCCATAATACTACTAGTATTTTCAAGTCCCAATCATCCCTATTGACATTGCATATCTTAGTCAAAGCATTCTTCAAGATATTATTGAAGGATTCTACAGTTCCATTTTCCTCAGGATGGTATGGTGTACTCTTCTAGTGATATACTTCAAACTCCTCAGTCATAACATTGATGGTACTGTTGATAAAGTCAGTTCCTTGGCCACTCATCAAAATCCTTAGACATCCAAATATGGTGATCACTTGTGCAAACAAGAAGTTTCATGGTGTCTTTGTGCTACATTCTTTGACCAATGTTGCTTCTTCCCATCTTGTTAATTATTCAATCGCAATAATGATATATCTATCTCCTAAACTTTTTTCTGGTGGATTGATTGGTCCAACAAATTCTATTTCCTATTTTTCAAATACCTGCAAAGTTACTTGTGTTATTAGAGGCATCTCATCCCTTATCTTGGGTTTTCCAACCCTCTGATAAACATCACATTTCTGGAAATATTCCTTGGCATCTCTATGAATTGTTGGCCACCATAATCCTACATGCAATACCTTTTGCACGGTAAATTTTCCTTCATAGTGTCCTCCAACTATACCTTCATGAGCTTCTACCAAAATTTTGGGACTTTCATGTTCTAATACACACCTTCTCAAAATGTTATATGTGCCCTTTTTGTATAAGTGTCCTGCAATAAATTGATAGACTGCAACTCTGACTACCATATTTTTCTTCTACACAATGCTAAATTCTTGTGGCGCAATCCTTGTACTTAAGTATTCAATAATATCAGAAAAGTATTCATCAACTACCTGTACTGAAAATAATTTTGCATCTGGGAAGTTGTCTTCCAAGTTGGTAGGTTCTTCTCCATTAGTTACCTTTGACATGTGATCAGGTCCTGCATTCATATTCCATGGTTTGACTATCACTTTGAAATCAAATTCTTGAAATAACAATATCCATCTACATATTCTCTCCCCCAACACTGGCTTGTTGAGTAGATATTTGAGGGCAGAATGGTATGTGAACATTTTAAAGTGTTTCCCCGGTATGTAGTTCACAAAATTTTGAAGTGCATATAACATGGCTAGGCCTTCTCTTTCAGTGGTTTTGTAATTTTGTTTTGATTTTGAAAATTTTCTTCTTGCAAAGGCTATAGGATGGTTTAAGTCCCCTGCTCTTGGTTGTGCCAGAATTTCTCTAAGTGTTATGGATGATGCATCTACATGCACATGAAATGTCTTTTCCAAATATGGGAATACTAGGATAGGTGTTGTGACCATATTTTATTTTAAGGTGTCCAATCCTTGTTGATAGTCCTTAGTCCACTGAAATATGATATCCTTCTTTAACAATTTTTCCATTGGTGCATTAATCTGTGCATACCCCTTTCTAAATTTCTTGTAATAGTTTGTATGTCCCAGTGTTTCTCTCAACTGGAGCATTGACTTTAGTGGTGGTAAGTTTACAATGACTGCAATCTTATCATGATATACTAATAATCCTTGTTTACACACTATATGTCCCAACAATATCCCAAAAGGTGTCCCAAAAATGCATTTCTTGATATTCAATGATATCTGACACTCCCTGCATCTTTCCAACATGATTCTTAACACTTTTACATGATCTTTTAACAGACTATATACAGTCTAGTCATCCAAATATACTTCTAGAAATTGATGTATGAATTCCTTAAAAGAAGCTCTGACTACTCTTGAAAAAATGGTTGGTGCATTCTTCAGCCCAAATGGAATGACTATATATTGGTACAATCCCCATTATGTAGCAAAATTAGTCTTATACCTGTCCTCTGAAGCTATTTTGATATGATGGTAGCTTGAGAACTCATCTGTAAATGAATATGCTTCCTGGCCTCCCACATTCTCTAAGACCTCATGTATGAAGGGGGTAGGGAAAGGGTCATGTAAGCAAGAATCATTCAGTTTCCTCAGATCTACAAAAATCCTTATCCCTCCTTGTTTCCTTTCTTGGACTACCACAGGACTTATCCATTCAGATTCCTCTACTAGTTCTATAATACCAACTTCCAACATTCTGTCAATTTATGCTTTCACTTTCTGCTTATATACTAGATTCATTCTATAAGGTATCTTCCTGATAGGTCTTGCTTCAGGTTTGAGGGGTATTTTCATCTCTCCTAGCTCTCCTTCTATGTCTTTCATCTGTATAAATTTTGTTGGAAACAAGTCAATTTATTCACGCATTAATTTTGTTATTCTTTCTACTGTTTGTTCATCCCAATAGTCTCCAATACTTTTCATTTTAGGATTGTTCGTTGTCCCAATGTTGAATTTCTTAACTTTGATTGGTGCAGCAAATACTTCTGAATCCATAGATGGACCTTCCACCTCTCTTTCTACTTCAATTTATGTAATCTTAATGTTGTGTGGATCATCTTCATTAGGTGCTTCCTCTTCAACATAATAGCATTAAAGTAGTTGTTTGATTGTCCGTCTATTTTGTTGTTGATATTATGTCATGAGTTCAACCTATGGTTCATAAATAAATATCACCCCTCGTATATGCTTCACTGTTGAATCATTGTTGGGGTTCTCATGTTCAAATGAGAATATTACTACAAATTTTTGTTGTAAGGTTGTCCATTTTGTAGTGCCTCTGTGCATCTCCTGTTCTATATACCAGTTCTCTAGTATTCCTTCCAATGTATGGAGAAAGTGATGAGGCCACTATTCTGGTGGTGTCATCCTCCATTGTGTTTTGCACTTCTCCAAATGTTTTTTTGGTGTTCCTTTCCCATCATACCTCTTCATTTTAGTTCTCCCCTGTTATGTTTCAAATCTAATGCGCAGTAATCATTTACATTGGTACCAGTCCTGAATTGTTTCTTTGTGCACACCCCACCATCTTATAGGTGTGGCCTTGAGTGAAATATCTAGGGCTAAGAGTCTCTGATTTTATAACACTTCTTCTTCATATTTTTTCAGAAATTCCTCTAAGTCATTTACCCCGTGAAAATGGGAAATTATCTTATCTCTGTACCAACCCATCTTACTGTGTCGTCTATTCTTGTGCACCTTCTTGTGGAAATTTCATGTAATCTTTGTTTCCAATTCTCCAAACATGTATCTGAGTTGGAAGCACATTATGTGATGCTTCTCCAGTTGAGTACCCCATCTACAGTTAGGTTGAAACAATCTTCTTCGCATGCAATGGTTCTGTACAACTGGTTTATTTCTTCCAGATCCAAACAAGTGGGTTCTACAAACCTTTCTCCTTTTGAAGGATCTAATAGTGCAATGACTCTATATTCACCTGATTCAAACGTCATTTTCCTTGTCTTCAAGTTGATTATGGTCTGGTTATCAAACTCTCAAACCAATCCAAGCAATGTTGGATAAGGTGTTGTCCCATCTACTATCTCTATTACTTTGAAATATTCCATAGTGCACACTCCATAGAAATCTAATGTCACCCCTTTAAGCCTTTTGATTGGTAAAAATTTGTGTTGATTTGCTAATTTCAACTGGACAGGTGAATATTTGTTGTCCCTTGGTTATGGAAGCAAGCGAAGATCAAGGAAAAAAAGGAAAAACATGAACTGCGCAGAAGACACAGTGATTGTTACTAGGTCAAAGTGAGAAAAAGAGAAGAAAAGATGGAGCGAAGTAAGAGAAAGAAATACATTGGACAAAGAGATCAAGGATGACAGATCAGCAAGGAATATGGATCATGGACAACTCAGCAAGCGGAAAAATCCACTATTGGATGCTTTGGAGCACTGCGTGAGAAGGAAGGAAAGACAGGTTGGCGAAGCCCTGAAAATGTGGGTCAAGTTGACCTCGGGTTTTATACACCTAGGGTTTTGGTATCTAGTGTTTTTACACCTAGGTTTCGGCCTAAGACTTTCGGTGAGTGATTGTAATGTATAAATAAGAACCTAGATGAGGGAAGAGGGTTTATTCTAGTTTTTTTCCTGGCATGAGCAATTATTGTGTGAGAGAGAGAAGTGTTAAGTGTAAGAGCCTTCTGGTATTGTAATATCTTCAGCTGGGTACGGAGATCAAGTTCTGCACTTGGGTGCACAGGAAGGGGAGAGATAGAGAGAAGGAGAAAGAAGATATGCTAGCTAAGAGCGCAGACAAGAACTGTATGCTTCATCTTAATATATTATAAAGCACAGTTCTATGGACGTAGCCCTAGAGAGAGGGTGAACCACGTATATTTTGTTTTGTGTGTGATTTATGGTCTGTTCTGTGTCATTTGGTATACCGTTATTTCATTATTGTGTTAGATATGATAGATAGTTCTACAGAGTAGATCTGAACTGGTAAATTATATATAATTGTTGAATTGATTTTGTATTGGATCCACTTGATATCCCCTTGGTTGTAGACATCTTTGTCCTACAACCCCCCCATAGCTACTTCGAGTGATACTTCATCTTCTTTGCAGGTTTTTTCGAAAGGGCCAATAGTTAGGGCTTGTTGGTGCGCTCTTGGAGCTGAACCCCGGGTCTTCCCCTGTGCCAACAAATGGTTCTATTGTTGGGACTGGAATATTCTTGATGGAATGTCAAGGTGGTTTCCATCGAAGACAAAGATTCATAAGTGAATAGAAGACCAAGAAAAGGACTTTGTTGAAGCCCAGAACAAGAAACCTAATCTTAGTACAGAGGATTAGTTGGAGAGATATATCTTTACTGATATACACAAAGTTTTCTTTGGAGGAATCCATCAGGAGCTATATGAGTGGCTAACTAGGTTAGCAGATACCCAATTTGAGATTAGATCTAGGCCACCTGTGGTTTGGACGTCGCATTGATCAAGAAGGTCAAGAGATTTGATAACGTTGTGTCAATAGAAGTAGATCACTGGTTCGATAGCACCATTGGAGGGTACATCATCGAGTTTTTTGTTGGCAGAGTAGAGTCATATAGCCAAGCCGAGAGATATTTCTTCAAGGGACCCAGAGGAAAATTTTTACATTTTCTGAAGTTGAGGATCAAGATGTTATTGCATGAGAAGAACATATTGAAGATACAATAGCTAGATGGATCTGAAAAGGATAATGTTCAAGAATTTAGATAGCAATAGTGACATAGAGGTTGGACATATGCGAAGTGGGAGAGCATTCAGAGAAGTTCATATTGTGAACTTGTTTAAGAATAAATATAGTGACAAGGGTTTATATAGTGAAGAGGCATATTTGACATACGAGGAGCATTCAGAATCTGCTAGGATAGAGGAACCTCTCCAAGAAGAGGCATAAGCTTTAGGAACTACGTCGACTGTCGAAGTAAGTATCGGTACTCTTCATGTTTCTTCAACAGCCTTAAGTAACCAGAGTAACCTAAGTCATCAGAGCACTGTCACTAGTAGTCCATCACATACTCGGTCTAAAAACCTAGGAAGATCTATGGCAGACGAGATGAGGTTACCCACATTTAGAGGGGATGGATCTGAAGATCCTGAGTAGCATTGGTTTCTCTGTGAAGTTGTGTGGAGTATTAATAATATCACCAACGAAGTTGTCAAACGAGCTCAGTTCAGTACTACCCTAAGAGATCGCACACTGAGCTGGTATATGAAATTTGTCCAAGGAGCTACACCTAAACCATTGAATTCTATTAAGACTTCGCTAATTGCTTAATTCAAGAAACATAAGTCAGAATCACAGTGCATTACAGAGCTGAAATAAATCAAGAAGAGAATAGTTGAACCGGTATGGGACTTCGATCAGATATTCAAGACCTTGACAGGCCCTTTGAGTTTTCAAATCCCAGATGAGCAGAACAAGGAATGGTTCATTGTTTCCCTCTTACCACACATCAAAGTTCCTCTGATGCAACAAAAGATTGCTTCGTAGTCTGAGGCACTGGAGATTTCCATGAAGCTAGAATCAGCCCCTATGGGAGAATTCATCTCAGGTATGAGTCAAATCTTGAGTCAGTTAACCAGTTTGTCTCTACAATTCGAAGATATGAAGAAAGACAAGGGAAAAGACAAAAGAGAAGACATATGGTGTGTTAGATGCAGGTCAGAAGGCCATGACAAGGAACATTGTCCCCTATTCCATGAATACTTGGCATATGGAGCTTTGAACCCCTTGAAACAAGTTACCCTACCTTGTTGAAGGTATGCAAGAATAGACATTAACCTAGTGAGTGCTACTACATGCAAAAATATGTTCAGACACCCACAAATTTGTATTGCACGTTCTGTAATTCCATGGAACATGATGATAGGGATTGTAGGGATTACGATCGCATGCATGAAACGTCAAGGGATATATACAAGATTCAAGGTGAAGTACATCAAGAAGGAAACACTACACAGTATAACTCCCCTGGGAGAGGAAACTTCAACCCTCGTGGTGGATTCAGAGGAAGAGGAAGAGGAGGAGGTATGGGTCGAGGTCGAGGACAGATAATCTACTATAACTGCACACAGCCTGGACACTTGGCAAGGGATTGTCAGAAACCTTGTACCACTTGTAGCTATTGCAACTCTTTCGATCATGTCATCGAGGGATTATTTCGAGCATGTCATAGAGCTGATTAAAGATGAGAAATATATACAAGAACTGTAAAATTTGGTCAGACAGTATGAGATAGGAAGGATATATCCTTTACTGAATAAAGTAGTACATCAACTATCCAAGAAGAGAAGGACGAATAAGGAACTACACCTGAATGCTCACATTGGAGAATATGATATAGACTATGTGGTCCTTGACTTAGGGTCGGAGGTCAATGTCATGACGAAGCAAACCTGGGCACTGATGGGAAAACCTAAGTTGATCTATTCTCCTATCAAGCTTAGGATGGCTAATCAGCAGGTAGTAAGCCCCTTCGAAAGATTGGGACATGTCTGTGTGGACATCGACGGAGTGAGGATGTTTGTAGACTTCGAGGTGATTGAGATAGTTGATGATAGTTGTCCCTACCCTGTGCTATTAGGAATTGATTGGGCCTTCAATAATTCCACTGTGGTTGATTTAAAGAAAAGGAGAATGACATTTGAAGGAGATGGCCTTAGGGTCATTGCATCGTTAGATCCCGATGAAGGTCCACGATACACTAAGCCCATCAGAGAAGAAGACCATGCATACGAACTGGAAAACATATACAAATTAACAACCAGACAACAGGATTACATTAATCCTACAGAGGATGGAAATTTGAGTTGGTGAAGTGACAGCGCATGTTCATCAGAATCAGAAGAAGCACTGGAGAACTGGAAGAATAAAATGTACAAAGTATCTACAAGGGGATATGCTAGATTAACCAGAGAAGTATGTTGGATCGACACAACAGTAAGTAACTTACCCACTTTTGATGGTCTGAAACCTTTAGAAACCTTCTTATCGGACTTTGAAGAAAGTGTACCAATGCAACAATGCTCGTTGGAAATAGATGAGGCCTTGAAAGCCACACCATCAAGATGGCGGGGGACACACAAAAACAACATTACAGAATGGGTACAATGACGTACCCTCATGACCACATGGTTCTCAGCATGAGTAGAAGGCTGCGAAATGTGGTACACAGGTCGAAGTTGCCCGAAAGACCATGTGCGAAGTTGTGAAGAAACCTGGAGAAATATTCCTCAGGAGCAGTGGGTGCACAAATTCATAAACACGTTGGACACTATCCCTATCAATTGGTACCTTCAAGCAAAGTTGTGCCTCACCACTGCAGATTGGGCAGGTATGACTCAGAACTTTGTCACCACATTTTTATTCGAAAGCCAATATCCTACAGTAGATCAAGCATTACAAATGGTAAGACATAAAGTATTTGAGGAGGCACCTAGCCTCCCTTTGGAGCAAGAAGACTACAAGTTTGTTACAACATCAATGTTGATGAAGATGATGATCCTAGGAAAGTGAACATTACAGAAATAGAAGGTCAGATAGATGTGGAAGGACCAGGAGTTGAGCTACCATTTATTGACAACCGATCAAGATCAATAAAGTCAATATTGGAATAGATAAAAAACTGAAGCTTGCAAATGTTAAAGATTATTGGGATGCTACCACTATTGACAAGATCATCGAGTTACTGCATGAATATCAGGACTTGTTTCTGACAAATTTCACGGATATGAAGGGAATTAAAGGGCCTATGGGAGAAATGAGGATCCCTTTGAAACCAAATGCAATACCAGTCAAGCAGAGACCCTAGAGATTGAACCCAAAATATAAAGAGAAAGTGAAGATCGAGCTTGACAGAATGTTGGAAGCGGGGATTATAGAACCTGTCGAAGAATCAGAATGGATTAGCCATATGGTGGTATAAGACAAGAAGACAGGAGAGATTAGGATCTGTGTAGATCTCAGGAAGCTGAATGATGCATGTTTGCATGACCCCTTCCCTACGCCATTCATTAACAAAGTGTTAGATAATGTAGGAGGTCAAGAAGTATATTATTTTACAGATGGATTTTCAGGATACCGTCAGATCCAGATTGCCAAGGAAGATCGCCATAAGACTACCTTTGATATAGAATGGGGATCTTACCAATATACAGTAATGTCGTTTGGATTGAAGAATGCCCCAGCCATATTTTCCAGGGTGGTAGTTGAAGAATTCAACGAGTTCCTACATAAGTTTCTAGAAGCATACTTTGATGATTGGATTGTTTTTAGTTTATTGAAAAATCATATCGAATTTCTAAGGATAATGTTGGACAAGTGTAGGCAGTGTCAGATTGCCTTAAACCTGAAAAAGTGCATTTTCTTTTCACCATTTGGAGTGTTGTTAGGTCATATTGTATGCAAGCAGGAAATGTTTGTAGATCCATCTAAAATTGCCATCATAGTTGATCTACCACCTCCTACTTCATTCAAACAGTTGCACACTGCGCTGGGACACACGGGATATTACAGGAAGTTCATTAAAGGCTATGCCCATATTACAGCACCCATGGAGAAGCTTTTGAAGAAAGATTGTCAACTTCACTGGACAGAAGAATGTCAGCAGAGCTTTGACACACTGAAACAGAAAATGGTTGCTGCGCCTATTTTGGTTTTCCCAGATTGGAGTAAAGAGTTTCATGTGCATGTCAATGCATATTCTATTGCATTAGGAGCTGTGTTAGAACAACCAGGAACAGGAGACATCGACCACCTATTAGCCTTTGATAGAAGGAAGCTATCAATAGCAGAGATCAACTACACCACCACTGAAAGAGAAGGGTTATCCATAGTGTATGCACTACAGAAGTTCTGCCACTACTTATTGGGAGGACACTTTAAAAATTTTACTGATCACTCCGCGCTAAAATACCTAGTCAACAAGCCAGTGTTGGGGGAAATAATATGCAAATGGCTTCTGTTGTTTCAATAATATGATTTTGAGATCGTAGTTAAGCCAGGGAGAATGAAAAAAGGTCTCGACCACTTGTCGAGGTTGGAACATGGAGAAGAGCCCACTAGTTTGGAGGATACACTACCAGATGCACAACTGCTAGCCATTAGAAAGATCAATGACCACTTCGTTCAGTTCCTATCAATGAGAATGGCGCCGAGTGAATATACAATCACCCAGAAGAAACAACTAGTAGTGCGCACTGCAAATTTTTCACTTATAGCGGGACAGCGATACAATATGGGACCTGATGAGATACTGAGGAGGTGTTGTATGGAGGAAGAAAGACCATTAATCCTCGTTGAAGCTCATGAAGGAATTGTAGGAGGACACTACGCATGGAAAGCCATTGTGCAGAAGGTTCTTTGAGGTAGCCTTTGGTGGCCTACCTTACACAGAGGTACTAAGGACTATTACAGAGCCTACGATGTATGCCAAAGAGTTGGGAAACCATCCAGAAGAGATGAAATTCTGTTAGCACCGCAGCTGACCCTACAAGGATTTGAGAAATGGGCCATTGACTTCGAGGGACCTATTAACCCACCAAGGAAGCACACAAGAGCAAGGTACATAATTACTGCGATAGAATATTTGACCAGATGGGTCGAAGAAAGAGAAGTTCAGGAATGTAGTGCCACTACAGTTGTGTGCTTCATATTTGATGACATCATAACTAGGTTTTCATGCCCGAATATCCTTATGAGTGATCAAGGCATGCACTTCATCAATAAGACCATTAAATCCTTGACCGAGGAATTTACAGTTCACCATCATAAGAGCACGCCTTACCATCCACAAGAAAATGGGATAGTTGAAGCATTCAACCAGATCTTGGAGACAGCACTAACGAATATTTGCAGTGTCAACAAAGACGATTGGGATTTAAGAGTACTAGTAGTATTATGGGCCTATAGAACCACTTGTAGAAAGATAACAATGCAAACCCCCTTTAAATTGGTGTATGTTCTTGAAGTTGTTGTCCCAATGGAATATTTGGTACCAAGCTTAAGAATTGTTGCCTTTACAGATATGGACGACACTAGCGATGTTCAAGAGAGGCTTGAACATTTGGTCGAACTGGAGGAAGAAAAATTTGTTGCAGGATTTCATCAGCAGGTCCAGAAAGAAAGAGAGAAGGCCTACCATGACAGACACATCAAGAAGAAGGCATTTAAACAAGGCGATCTAGTACTGGTATATGACAGTAAGTTCATAAAACATCCTGGGAAGTTCAGAACGCATTGGCTCGGGCCATATGAGGTCGCCTATGTTACAGAAGGAGGAGTTGCGTAGTTGAAGACTTTGAATGGAGAATGGAAGGAAGGATTAGTGAATGGGAGCTAGTTGAAATTGTACTGTGACAACCAACTGCCTCGCAACTCTCAGTAAAAGCATGAGGACAAGGGTATAGGTACCAGGTGTAGTTGAAACTAGGTACCAAACATAAAAAAGATAGACTTCACAAGGGGGTAAGGGAGGACTAGAGCTGGAAGCACAGGCTGCCCTGTGCAGTCTAAAGACAAAGAAAAGCAGAGGGATCAGATCTGAAGTGCCTCGGGATGAATCACAGGTAGGTGTTGGGGGCCTGTTGGCCCTTGGTTATGGAAGCAAGCAAATATCAAGGAAGAAAAGGTAAAATGTGAACTGCGTGGAAGACACAATGACTGTTATTGGGTCGAAGTGAGAAAAAGAGAAGAAAAGATGGAGCGAAGTAAGAGAAAACAAGACATTGGACAAAGAGATCGAGGATGATAGATCAGCAAGGAAGATGGATCGTGGACAACTCAGCAAGCGGAAAAATCCATTATTGGATGCTTTGGAGCACCGTGTGAGAAGGAAGGAAATACAGGTTGGTGAAGCCCTAAAAACATGGGTCAAGTTGACCTAAGGTTTTAGACACCTAGGGTTTTTGCATCTAGGTTTTTGACACCTAGGTTTCGGCCTGAGGTTGTCGGTGAGTGATTGTAATGTATAAATAAGAACCTAGATGAGGGAAGAGGGTTCGTTCTAGTTTTTTTATTGGCATGAGCGATTATTGTGTGAGAGAGAGAAGTGCTAAGTGTAAGAGCCTTCTGGTATTGTAAGATCTTTAGCTGGGTGTGGAGATCAAGTCTTGCAGCTAGGTGCGCAGGAAGGGGAGAAATAGAGAGAAGGAGAAATAAGATCTACTAGCTAAGAGCACAAACAAGAACTGTATGTTTCATCTTAATATATTATAAAGCACATTTTTTTGGACATAGCCCTAGAGATAGGGTGAACCACGTATATTTTGTGTTGTGTGTGATTGATGCTCTGTTCTGTGTCATTTGGTATATCATTATTGCATTACTGTGTTAGATCTGATAGATAGTTCTGCAGAGTAGATATGAACTGGTAAATGATATATAATTGTTGCATTGATTTTATATTGGATCCACTTGATATCCCCTTGGTTGTATACATCTCTATCCTGCAACCCCCCCATAGCTACTTCGGGTGAGACTGCATATGCTTCGCAGGTGTTGCCGAAAGGGCCAGTAGTTAGGGCTTGTTGGTGTGCTCTTGGAGCTGAACCCTGGGTCTGCCCCTGTGCCAAAAATAGCCTAGTGTGGGTTCTCCCATACAGTGCCATGTCTTCTCAGGTAATACATTTACTTCAGATCCCAAGTCTAGTATAATATCACCCATATTGAAATCCCCAATGTTAGCATTTAGTTTGAATTGCGTGCTTGTCCTTCTTCTTGTATGGAGATGATTGACTTTTTTCTACTCTAATTTCCCCTCTGCCTCTGTGTTACATCTTTCTAGTAGATTTTGTAAGATCTTGACAGATGATGGATCCTTTAATAAGCTCCTCAGCAGACCGGCTTGTTGGTGTGCTCTTGGAGCTGAACCCTGGGTCTGCCCCTGTGCCAAAAATAGCCTAGTGTGGGTTCTCCCATACAGTGCCATGTCTTCTCAGGTAAGACATTTACTTCAGATCCCAAGTCTAGTATAATATCACCCATATTGAAATCCCCAATGTTAGCATTTAGTTTGAATTGCGTGCTTGTCCTTCTTCTTGTATGGAGATGATTGACTTTTTTCTACTCTAATTTCCCCTCTGCCTCTGTGTTACATCTTTCTAGTAGATTTTGTAAGATCTTGACAGATGATGGATCCTTTAATAACTTAACATGGGATTGCAGAAAAGTTTTTATGTTACTTACTTTCTCTAAAGGTTGTGCTTCACAGGTGTGGTCCACTGAGTAGGGAATTTCGTACATTGGTAGGTTCTGAGTGTGTTGCATGGATGATGTAGACGCAACATTGTGCTTAATAAAATCATGTTTTTCCTCCTTGAATGTTTCCCTTTCTTTTCGTACATCAAACCACTTATGTGGTTCGATATTCTTCTTCACCCATTGGTGTTGCGCTGGATCTTGTCTCACTACGTCAGCTCCTTTCTTTGGTCCTCTGCGTGTGACTATATTGATGTTTCTTCCATCATCCCTGGCTTCTGCAGAAATCCACTATACATTCGGGTTGTTTTGGTTCATCTTTTATTGGATATTTCCCAAGAGTGTTGTACAGTCTTTTGTATCATGATCTGTTGCGCGACAGTACATACATGTCGCAGGTGGAAGTGGGAATTCCCTTGCATAATGTCCTGGATATTGGAAGTTGTGACATACTATTAGACCTTTTCCTCATCCAAATCCTCCTCTACCTCGTCCTCCTCCTTAGTATCCACCTCGATCTCCTTGCAGTGCATTGTATTGAGGTACGTGGTTATACTACGCGGAGTTATATTGTGGTTGTGCATTGTTCTATTATGGTTGTGAACTGTTATAATGTTGTTGTGCATTGTTGTATGGAGGTGGTACTTGGTTGAAATGAGGTGCAACTTGTCTTGTCATCATTTCTACTTGCACCCTATAAGCATCTGAAGTTCTTTCTCTTATCATATCCATTTTCCTATAATCTTTATCATCATGACCCACTGACTTGCAAAAATTGTAGTATGAACTTTTGGGTATTGTATGATACTTTTGCATCATTGGACAATGATATGGATCATGCCCATGTGTTTTACAGATCTCACACCATGGTCCTCCTATTGGCAAAGGGTTTGGTACTCTTGTTTCCATGTATTGTGTGAAAGTTGGACATTCGTTTTTATGGTGTCCTTATGTCATGTATGTGGTACACCAAACAACTTATATTTTCTCTTTGCATTTATTTTAGTTAAGTTTAAATGTTAGGTTCTTCAAATATTCCTTTAGCTCCTCTATTGTTGGATTTGTCTTCTGATACTGGTTCTCTTCCAATTGTAAGGATTCCTGCAAAGCCTCTGCCTAAGTTTGGACCTTTTGTTGTCTTAATGGCTATTTCAAATGTGGTAACAGTGAGTTCACAAATAAGTGCCTATTTTTCATGTCAATAATTGCATACTTCAACTTACCTTTCAAATGTTTAAACCTCTGATAAATATCCCAAACAGAATCACTTGGTTTTTTCCTGATTTCAATCATTTCATTCATATATTGATCTTCTGAGCTAGGCTTTTGAAATTCATTTATTAGTAGTTTTTTCACGTCTGCAATATTCCTTGTTATTCCTAGTGGAATGTTTAAATCTAGGATCATATACCAGTCCAGTGCACAGTCTCTTAGTGTGATATCTAACTACGTGAGTTTTGTATCCTCATTTTTTCTTTGCTTTGCTTCCCAAATCTTCTTGCAGATGAATAAATGATTTTCAGGGTCCTTTGATGCCTCTCCCTGAAATTCAAGTAATTTGATCGTGGGATCATGTCCTACCATTCTGAACTGTGTTGAACTACTACCTCTATGCGGTGTAGATATTTTACTATTACTTCATGAACTGGCTCCCCCAATTGATTCTCTTTGACTAGATCCTTGTCCTGTCATTCTTCTACCACTAAAATTTGGTTTTCTAGATGTTGGTGTTCTTTCTAGTGTACTAGTCGCACATGGGGTTATAG
>CBVK0100768953.1:0-18326 GCA_900067695.1 Picea abies | reverse complement strand
CCAGAGGATCGGTGCACATGGGGAGATGATTAGTTCGAACCTCCATGGGGCTGAAGAGCCCATCAGGTGGTTGCTAGGATGGCAGAGGCAGGACAGAGTTGTGACGAGCCCTTGCACAAAGAAGAAGAAGGATGCCCTCATCAGGACGTTTTGGCAGAGATTTGACCCATGGGGATCAGCCCCTTGCAGATGGGACGTTGACCTAGATGGATTGGATGCCACCCAGGACTAGTTGGACGTTTTCTGGAGCAGATGGCGGTGTGCTGGGTTTCTCTGGCACGCATAGCAGGTTGCAGGAGCCCCAGAGGGGCCAACGTCTGGCTTACTGGATGATGATTTTGCCCTAAAGGGGCCAACGTCTCCCTTATAGGGGCCTAACGTCTCCATTTTCTGCTCATTTTTGGCATTTTTAGCATGTAAAGTGACAAATGATTGAATATTGTAAAGTCAGCCTTGTCGGCTGTTTTGATGACCTCTTTTGTTAATTAAAGGTCATAAGAATCATATAAAGAGAGGATGTTGCCTCTCATTTTTATCATAACACAACTTGCTCTCTTGGAGAGATATCTTTTAGCTCTTGTCTTGGTTTATTCTTCTCTTTGGAGTGAGGCGCAACTTCTTGGAGGACTATTTTTTGGCATGTGGTGCTATTTATCATTGGAAGGTTTACAACTAGGGTATGGATTATGCTTCTTCATGAGTTTGTAACTGTTTTATCATCAAAACTTCTTGAATGAATGGTTGTTGATTTAACATCTTGCATACATTGTTATATTGTTATTATTTGCTTAATTCTTGAAACCCTAGGGAGCCAACACACAAGTAGGTTGTGGCTTCATGTCCCCATGATAAAAGCTTATAGCCATTTGACTAGAGAAGTTTTAGCCTAGCCATAGCTACACTAGACTTCCTCTTTTCCTAAGTTAGCTTTAAACATAAATTGAAGAAAGAAGGCGTCCTAGGCCTAATTTAGTTTACACCTAGGGTTTGCTTCTAGGGTTTTTGAAAAGCCTTGTATCTAAGCAACACTTTTCAGCCATAGATTTGTGTTTATAAGCTAGCCGTTTTGCCAAAGAAGTCTTAAGGAGAGAAGATGAAGCATTAGGCCTAGCCTTAGCTACACCTAAGTAAGCCTTTTCTTCTTAGGGTTTTGGTTTGGTGGCCTTGCCATAGCAACACCATTTAACCCTAAACCCTCTTGTCCTTGAGTTTAAGTCTTCCAAGCCATTAGTTTCACTCCAATTGACTCCATTAACCCAAGGCACTAGTCTAGAGATAATCTTGAGCTTGCTTGTGCTTAAACTCTTTTCAAACACTCTTTTATTTGAAACCCTAACTAACCTAGCATCTAACCCTAGCTAATTTACTAACCCTAACCCTAGAGGTGACGGCCTAGCCTTTGGAACTCTTGCTTACACTAAAAGTTGCGGCTAGGTCTCGTCTTGGCAGCCATAAAGGTCTTGAATATTGTCTTTGGTTAAAATTGCAAAACGTTGCCTTTTGGTCTCTCTAACCAATCTAATTTAGGGCTGACGTCATAGTTGCAGCAGAAATAGTATAGGTGACGTCACATATCTTTTGATCTTTGCTTGGTCTGAAACGTTGTGGCCTTATCATCAGCCTTTGATAGGTTTGAGTTGGTAGTTATATTTTACATGCTTGATTGATAAAACGTTCCTCTCATTTCTTTCAAAATCAACCTATTGATAGGGCTGACGTCATCTGTATAGCAACAACAATATTTATGACGCAGCAACATTATTTGTTATGAGCAGATTTATGATATGAATTGCATTTGTGATATAATACAAGGATTTGATCTTGCACATTGAATGCCCATATCTTTATGCATTTATTGAAGAAGTGATATAAGTCATTTGTCTTTGTTTAGCAATCATTGACTTCGTCAATAATAGCATTTGATCATTGCTCATATATATTTAAAGATAGTCATTAATACTCTGAAGCACTAACCACTGCAGCACATATTCTAGTTTTATTTGTCTTGTCTCGCAAACAGGTGCCATCCAGTGGAAGATCTCCTTTGACTATCTCTTTTTGGGCAGTAATCTGTGAAAGGGAATCACTTACCTTGATCCATTAAACCTTTAGCCCTTCAAGAAACCAGATTACATAGGGACGTCTCCCTTGGACTAGCCCTCCTAAATAGAAAGAGCTCCCCATCGAGGTGACAGTGGGTGGGGAAGTTCCTGTTACGCCAGTTTGAAGCCTTGACTCAAGCTAACCTAAACCCTTCCTACAAACTGTGCGATAACAGGGCACACTATAGAGCATGGAGGGCGCAAGGGTATGTGAGGGCACATACTTGTGTGGAGCATTTTCTAGAGGAGGGGCGCACTAGTGCTTAGTGCACATTAAGCCAAGAAGAGGAGGCACACTTGTGTAGAGAGTGCAAAGACCAAGGCAAAGGGCAAAGACAAGGTTCAATTCAAAGGCAAAGGCAAAGGCAAGAGACAAGGAAGAGGACCAAAGGCTTAGCAAGAGAAGAACAGCGCACCAAGGCAAAGGGCACCTTTGTTCAAGGGCTAGCAGGCACATCTACAAGGGACTCCAAAGCATCCAAGTGTGGTTGCTATTGTACCAGGTTCACTTGTATTTGTTTTCCTTGTTATAACTTTTTCTTTGAGATCTCCTATATACATCTATCTCTAAACTGGTTTTCCCCAGGGGGTTTTTATCCAGGGTCATGTTGACCAAAAATACTTGTGTTCAATTTTCAAGTATGCTTAGTGTTTAGATCAGCATTAGGAGCTAGTTAAGATCCTAGAGGACTGCTATATGTTTTGAGGTTTGCATGTGCTAACTTTGTGTTACTAAAACTACTTGCAAGGGCACCTTAAAAGAGCATATATCCATCAGTTGAGGGCAGAATTCTTGGCAGAATTAAACAGACCTGTTTGCTGTCCTAAAATGCAGCAAGGACAGATTTGCATAACCAAACTTAGAGCCCAACAAGAGGTCATAAGACAGGCCTGTTGGGTGGCCCTCATAGTTCCTCAAAAATCTACAGTTTTGATGTTCATAAGCTTGGGAGTTGATTTTCTTTGATTATGTTTAATATTTTAACCCATGGGCTATCGTCCATTGCATCTAGACATTCAAACCATTTGCTCTATAAATTTTGGATCCTTTAAACTGTTTGATGTTCATTGTTTCTGTCTATTTTGAGCAGTGAATCTCAACATACATGTTCATTTCATTATATTGTAAAATATAATTTGACGGAGCAGTCAAGGAATGAAGAAACCTTGAATTTACCTTTTGAAACATTGGGAATTTTTACATGACAAATTATTGCCTAGTTTTGTATTGCCCTATTGACTCTCTAAATTAGTTTGCTTGTCGAGTCTGAGTCATGTCACTTTGGTAGTATAGAAGTGAGGTCAGATGAGGTACACATGGACAAGAGAGAAGAAGAGAGGATGAAGGACTAATGAAGAGTTCCATGCAAGAAAGAGTGAAAAAGAGAGAGACGAAGTCCTATATCAACAAGAGAATTGCAACCACATAGATGAGCATAACCAACCAAGGGAGAGCATCATTGTAGCAAGAGACTCAGATAGTGGCAAACTGTACAACATCATTTTCATCGATGAACCTTATACATTCAAATTAACTAGCAACTGCCAAGGCTACTTACTAAAGCAATTTAGTAGACGGTGGAGTTCTATCAGTGAATGATTGCATTGTACTCTGTACCATCAGATGCATCATGTAAAAAGATAATAAGATAAGATAACATTTTTTAATTTCCAACAAATGACCAAGAAATAGGTCAACATGACTTAGAGAGTACAACCAGTCATCAATAGACTATGGGAGTGTTTATAACACACCTAGATGCAACGTGTATTTGTCTTGGGATGAGATAAATGTGTGGGCATGGGGAAGATGATGTCTGGGGAATGTGTCAAGTAGTGGTTGTGAACAAGTTGCGGTTTCTGGTCAGGACTAAATGACTGATTAAATTGTAATAATTATGTTGAAGTTCCTAGCATTAAGAATTTAAGCATCAACATGTGGGTTCAGCTGCTGGAACAACATAGTTGTAACTTATGTGCATTTACAAAGGTTGTGAATGATTGAAAAACACAGAGAGAAGAGATAGATAAAATAGGATAAGATCAGATAAATGTATTAATGTCTAACAAATGAGCAGTGAAGTAGGTCAATGAGACTGTTAGGTACAATGATGTCTATTAAATGCAGGAGCACTAAAGAGGCTCATATAAAAATAAGAAGCAGGAAGTACACATAGAAAAGAAATCTAATCTAGAACCTGGAAAGCCGACTCCAAAAATGAAGAGGCAGTCCAGGGGAGAGATGTGCAAGGCAAGTGGATATAAAATCTACGGCACCGGTGGTATGAGGCTATACTGGTCCACTAAAGCCACCTCTCCTAACATCCGAGGCCAAATGAAGAAAACTCAAAATAGATGTCTGTCCAGAAAAAGAAGCAGGAGAGGCACTGGAATGAGCCCTATGCTGCTGTCTAGAAGGAAGACCCTGTCGCTGTGTTCTGGCAGATCTCATCCAGCGACTAGTATGTATGATAATTGAGGTCGGCTCTAGTGACTCTGCTGGGGTCTCACGGAGGTAGAGATGCCCCGTGTCCTCACTGATCTGGAATCATCCCTATCTAACTGTCGCTTGGTGCCCCTAGTCAGTAGCACCATAAAAAAGAAAGTGATCCACTGAGTGGTCGCTGGTCCAGGGTATGGATGTGGCTGTCAGCCTGTTCTTTTCTCCAATTTGAAAAGATTCTTGTTATGGTATTATGTGTCTGTATTCAATCTGATGATTGCCGATTGTTTGTCAGCATCAGAAGATAAATCCTTTCATTGACATGGATATTTTCATTGCCAGCAAAGATGATTGCAATATTTATAGTAATAAAATACCGAGCATGCATTCATTAACTTCATTCAGCAGGAAGTACAGTTTGAACCATCAAATTTGAGAAGATACAAATTCAAGAGACGTTGCTTGCCTGCTTCAGCATTTCCTTCGCAAGCTGATACTTCGCAGCCTCCAACAACATTTTTCCTGAGACTCTCCTTGCTAGCTATCAGAGATCCAAGTAATGATTATGATTTAACAAATGCTAGAATATGAAAAAGTATTGCAAATATCTTTCATTTGATTTGCTTGAATGCATGGTTGTGATTCAGGCTTCTCACCACATGCTGAATTTTTGAAACAGTCATAGCACTGCCTCCCTGGGCAACAGAGTTGAAAATTGAAGAGTGAGGGAAACAGAGAAAAATCATATTTGTAAGAAATAATGCAGCAACTCTTGAAGTATCAACCAGGATGTGTGCATAATCTATTCACAAAAATAACTGAAAAGGGAAATTTTAACCTTCAAAATTACTGAGAAGAGTTCTTCAGCACCAAGCTTAACTGCAGCAGAAATATATCCTTGCCATTGACCACGTCCTTGCTGTTTACTCTCTATTCTATTAACATGAGAAATTCTGTCCGTCCAGGAGAATTTTATCGGCCGTTTTGGTTTGCTGCAGATGGATAGATTATGAAAAGTAAAACAATTTGCAATGAGGACCTTAGTTATTTAACTTGTTTACACTGTAAATCTTATCTCTGCTAATTAAATTCACAAGAAACTAATAGAACAACCCAATGCTTTTCGCTTCAAGATAAAGCTTCTTCTTTTGAAAAAAAATATCAATGAGAATGAAAAGTGGTTTCTGAAAGCTATTCACGTTGATTACAAACATGGTTAAAATATTACAATGTTTACATTATAGGTAATTTAATATCCATATATGCCAATGAAATATTATATCTAACTACCAACTCTCCATACCATAATGCATCAGAAATTAGTAATAACCAATGAGTAATCAAGCCTTTGCAGGACTCTAATAGAAATGCTCCTTAGCAACCTGTCACAGGACTATTGGGCTTTATATCTTATGGTTTAATAAACTTGATGGCTATCGATCTTGTTCTTTTGTTTATCGCTTCGTTAAGTAAATGATGTGAATGTCTATAGATTATATGCCCTCTTTAACATCTACATCTGATGCAACTGTAAGAAGTTAGAATCTGCAGATAATCAAATACTAGAAAAAGGATTGTCATAAGATATCAAGTCAGTAGCAATAACATTGATAGAAACCATGGATAGCAGATTCCATGTAAATAATAACTACAAAATTCAGAATGCAAGACTATCGATTAACCTCTATTCTACAAGGAGTTTCTACAGAGAGAAACAACATGTTCTGATGATATAGATTCGAAAAACATGGAAGAGTTTAAAGGGTACTTTAGGAGAAACTGAAGACAGTCATGTGTCCTCCACTATTCTCTTCCAAAGAAATTGTTGGAAGGGAGACATTGTCACATATGGCACAGTCAAAATTGCTCTATGTAGGTATTTTATACATTGTGCGCTGCCCAATTTGAAGTGGGTAAACATGTTGAACAGGAAGATCCAGACAAAAAATGCCCATCCTATTTCTATTAAAATAGTAATACAGTAATACCCATGATGAAGAAGAATATCAGCATGCTATCCTGCAAATGTTCTTCTGAGAAAGGCAAGAGTGTGAAGGACTTAAAGCATGTTGGAAAGTTCAATGTCTTGCTTTGCATTTGGGGCTTGTCTTGGCCATGGCTACATGTGACATGATTTGATCCAAGTTAAAATTGAATAATGTCTAGGAATACTAAGTTCAAATTATTAAAAATGTTCACAGGAAATGAATGCTTGAGGACTCAAATCAGACATGCAGAATAAGAATTTATGGAGATGGTGGTGGTGTTGGAAGTTAACAACCACAAGTTGTTGCAGAAGAGAATAAACAGTTCATCAATATTTTGTTTTGACTCATCATGGATATTTGCTGCCAATTCTCTATACTACTGTGTGAAGGATAACATTATCACCTTCAACACCGTTTATGTCCAAAGCAAGAAAATTTATATTGTTTAAGATTTATAAGACTTAGTTTGGTTGTTTTTGCTTAGTCCTTGCACCCAGGTCATAAGTTTGCACCATGCTAAAAGTTACTAGGTTTGAACACTTAACTAAGCTTCAAGCTGACTCCTTACCTTCTGTTGTCGCCCTAATGCACACTTGCAAACGTGAGCTAAGTCCGGCTCACTTAGTGTGCCCTCGGAGATACAATGTTTAAGTCCCTGTCCACACTGTCACCTTGACAGGAACTTCTTCCGTCTAGGCTTACTCCTAGGGAAGCCAAGGGGGGTTGTCCCTAGTTACTAAGTTAATTTTATTTACAATGTTCTAGGAGTTAGTTTCAATTGATTATAGGCCAAGGGGAAAACTAGCCTATATGACAAGCAACAATGCAGGTGCAAGTCTAAGTCTAAATGTTAGGCAGCCCTTTTCCTAGGTCAACTAGAGACTAGTGCCTAATGTTGGGCTATGGGGTCAACTATGTGTAAGGGTGGTTCGTTACAATATACTTTATAATTAAACGAAATCAAACTACCCAAAACCCCACAATTAGAGTTACTCACAAGATTAGAATTATACAAGTTTACAACAAATGAGATATACAATAAATACAAGATATACAAAAGAGATTATCAAATCACACCCTAGGGCCAAGCATGCCCCAAGTGGCACTTACTCCACTTGGACTGTCTTCACTGGCATCTAACCATAAAAGCACTCAAGGATCAAATAAGTGATGCTTCCCCAAGTGGGATACTCAATCACTTATTGATCCACACCACAACAATGATAATTGATTTAACAAATATTTCAATGAGACATAAACCAATTTATCACAACACCATGAAAGAAAAGCAAATAGTTGCAAAGTGAAGAGATATAGCAGTAAGATTATCACAAATGTGTTGTCCTATCAATACATCTACTTCCCAGCATATACAAGTGTGATCTATGCAACTAGTGTTCTTCTTAAAGATTTTAGATTCCCCACCCCCTAACTATGTGTGTGTCTCAACTTCCACTTCNNTACCCCCAGCCTAGCT
The DNA here is from genome assembly GCA_900067695.1 of Picea abies. Classification (NCBI taxonomy): domain Eukaryota; kingdom Viridiplantae; phylum Streptophyta; class Pinopsida; order Pinales; family Pinaceae; genus Picea; species Picea abies. The sequence continues at coordinate 10,316 of CBVK0100768953.1, read as the reverse complement.
TCCAAGGTCAGCCCGTCACTTCACCACAGCTAGAAGTAGTCAGAGAAGGGATCCCCCCAACGGAATCACGGGACGGTCCCCCGCCACTTCCCCCAAAGACTGTCCTTCTCGCCCGTTTTAGATGGCAGAAACAGTTGCTAAAGACCCCTAGAATGTTACTAAGTGTTGTTAGGACATCCGGATGGGTTTTTAGATGTGTTGGGTACGTTTTAAATGAGTTTTAGGCACTTTTATTTTAGTTGTTTAGCGTATGGCCGTGAGTAAAAGTGACTGAAACGAGTGCTTAGAATGAACAGATTACAATGCCATTCACATATAAAATAAAGCAATGTATGTAAGCAAATGTTTAAAACATCAATGTGACATTACATGAAATAACTTCAAAAGAGATATACCATGTAAACATAAGCCATGTAATGAAACTTTAAACAAGAGATAAACACTTAAAGGCACTTAGATGTTTAAAGCATAAGCATGTGAATGGATGATGTGATGTGTGCTTGCAATGAACTTTAAGTGTGATAACTTGAAAGATAAATGAACTATAACATGAGCACAAGTGTTACCACATTTAAACCATTAATATCTTATCACAAGTGTGTTAAAACCATAAGCAATTAAACCTTAGATCAGTGAGGCATTATACCATGATAGTTTAACTCATAAGCAAGTAAAATATGTGAACAAAAGAGCAGGCTGTGAGCAATGATCAGCCCAGCTAGGCTAGGCCGTGAGCATCATCCATGTGTGTGATTAGTGAGCAATGATATCATGAGTATGTAAATCCACTTAACCACCAATTACTATGTATAATTTGCTATTTAGCCAATTGAAAACGTGAGCAGTAGGGTGTGTAAGAATGTGTTTATGACAGCAGAAAGATAATAGACAGTTCAGAGCATTAGGATCATAAACAGTGACCTTTTAATCCAGACTATCACATGTACTTGAGATCTAAGTGTTAAACCATTAAAAAGGGCAGCTTAAGGTGTGTGTAAAGTATGTGTTTATGAGAGCAAAAGATAATGAATCACTTAGGTGTTAGAACCATAAACATTAGCTCATCAATCCAAATAGCATGCACCTAAAACTTAAGCAGTAAATGATTAAACAGCAAATGATATATATGCAAATGTTAAAGGTGTGATGGCTTTAAAAGACTAGAAGATTTAGACTATTTAGCACAAGTATTGAGTGATTAAACACAACAAGATTACCTTATATGCATGCGAAACGTGTAAGCACTTTAAACCATTAGCATATATGTTAGATCTTAAGCTACTAACCAAATATGTTGTGTTGTTATGCAGCAGAGAAGTCAACAGGGCCGAGGGCTAAAGTGGGCAGGCCGAGGGCTGTAACAAGGCACTAGGCCGAGAGGTTTAACAGGCCACAAGGCCGTGAGAAAAGGGGAAGGCCGTGACCTCAGAGGAAGCAGGCCGTGAACAAGAAGTAGGCTCAGGACAAGGCACAAGGCCGTGAGGATAAGAGGTAGGACCGTGGGCTTAAAGTGCCTTCAAAATGGTTAGGCCGTGAGCCTTTAGGGCTGCTTCAAAAGTGGGTTTAAGTGGTGTATTAAAAGTGTTTCAAAGTGTAAAGATTTAAACCAACCCCACACAAGTGTTGTGCCAAGTCAAAAGAGCTAAAACTTCAAGAAGATAATGAACTTAGCTTATTAGAAACATGTATTTCAAATGCATAAGTGTAAACTAGGTAACTTAGCAAGAAATAGATCTAGAACATGTAAGCAAAACCAAGTTATCTAATCATTAGCATGTAAAGAAGAGCATATGAAGTACTTAGAATGAAATAACTTGTAAATGGAAAACTAACTAGGATATTATCAAGTCATAAGCACTAGTAAACCATCACAAGTAAATTCCTTTAAAGCCAAGGCGATATTGGGGATGACTCCCCCAAGGTGTCGGAAAATGAGGCTACCATTACCAAGACAAACTTGCACAGAAAAGGGGGGCTTTGAGTCCAGCCACTCGGGTGAATCCGAGGCGTTCTTGAATATGAACGAAGGACAAGTTGTTGGCCTACCCCTCAGGAAAGAACTATCTTGTTAATGATAGCAAACATTAGATTGATTTTGCTAAATGAATGAAAGAATAAAAGAATAAACACCACTACAATGGTCAAGGTGGTGGCAAGCCTACCGATATTGACCAAGGAGGGTAGCTGATATGAATAAAACAGATGAACAACTAGATCTAAGTTAAACTAAGTTATATAAACAAAAGAATGATCAGATCTAAGCTATGTTACTTATAGGGCCCAAAAACTACTTAGAAAACTTCAGAAATTTATAGAGAAGTGAGAGAGAAAGGGAGAGATGTTACCCAAGCTTAAGAAAGATAAGCCTAGAAGCCTCCCGGGTGTTTTATGCAGCAAATACCTTCAATATTTGACGCTGCCCTGCAAGATCAGCAAGCTAAAGCCTGCTGGAAACGCTGCAAAACACCAAGAAAAGTGATAGAAATTTTTTGTGTAAACACAGAAAATTTCCAGCCAATAAAATGATAGATAAAATTATAGATTTGACCTATCTAGCACCAATATATTAGCTGAAAAATAAGCTGGAATGGATGAGCAAAAGAATATGACAAAGAGAATAAGATTTGGAGTTTTTGTGAGCTTCAAGAGTAGGCTTCTCCACAAGCACAACCCAAGTGAAACCCTTGATGATGACCTGCAAAAGCTTAGTGCAAACAAGAGTATGGTATAGATAGTTTTCCTTGATAAACAATAGGAGGAGATAAACTACAATCCTAATCTATATCAAAGATGAACATAAACTAGCAAGGAATAACATTAAACTAGTTTACTCAAGCAAGATAACTTGCACCCAAGATCTACAAACCATAAACCAATCTACACAAAGTTAGACAATATCACCTCATATGCTTGGAATGTAAAGCAACAAGATTAAACACACCAATGATCCTCCAAAGCTTTTGGAATGTAAAGCAACAAGATTAAACACACCAATGATCCTCCAAAGCTTTCTTCTTCATTACCAAAAATTGGAGAGTTGTTGTAGCCACTAGTTTGCTACAAGGCCTCCAAGAGCAATGAATGGATGGCAAAATGGCAAGAGCAAGAAGAGAGAATGATGAAAAATTTCAGCATAATAGTGTTAGTACAAAGAATGGTGAAGAAAGAATGAGGGGGAGGGTTCCTTTTATACCCCCTAGAGGCCCAAGGAAGTGACTTGGATCAATGCCAAGTGTTGGTTAGCTAGCTAGAGGCTCAAATCTCTAAGAGGGGGCGCCCTAGCTAGGGTTTGGGGCTTTGGAATGATGCAAAAACGAAATGATGATGTGGAGGCTTGAGAATGGTTGAGAAACCATCTAGAAAGGGTGAATTAGGCATCTTGGGAAGACCCAAATGCTAAATTTGGAAGTTAGTTAGGGTTTAGGTGAGTTGGAGTCAACATCCAACTAAGGGGGGCGCACCAAGAGAGAGAAAAAGGTGGGCGGCTAGGTTAGGAGAGGGTTTAGGGGATAGGAAAGGGTTTAGAAGGGACGCCTTGGTTAGTGGGAAGACAACCCACATCCTAAAAATGGAACGTGGGGTTAGGTTTAGGAGGGGTGAGTGACTCCCCAACCAATGGGGCGCACCATAAAGGGGACGTGAGGCTTCTAGAGAGTGTTTAAAGTGAGTTAGGGGAGAGTTTAGCTAGGTAAAGGGTTAGGGTTTTAGCTTTTAGGGTTTTGGTAGGCTTAGGAAGGCGCACCACATGTGTGGGTGCCTAGTTTAGCGTTTCGAGGAATAAAAATAAGAAAAAGATTAGTGAGGGTCGAATTCCCCCTTAGGGCAAGGTAAAAGGTGGTCAAAAACTCAATTAATAGGTTGAATTAAGTTAGGAAAAGGTTGGGAAAGGGTTGGGTAGGTTAGGAGGGTCTCTTCTTGCCACTTTCCACCTTTACATCCACTCACTACCTCAAAAATACAATGACTTTGTGATATTTTAATAATATCACCTTAGCAATTAAAATTGTTGTTTTTGCCCTAATTGACTCTAAGTGGACTTAGACATAGTAAAATTAGTCCGACTGAGCTGAAACTTGGCCAGTGGGTGTAGGGAGTGCTCACTGCCTGGCATGGTCATTTACAATAATCCTAAGAGGTTACTCAATGAACGAGATCATCAGAGCGCCTTCCACCACTTTGGAGAAAGCCTAGGAGGGAAAAACTCAATGGAGATTAACCTGACTAGTTAGGCCACATTAACCTCCTGAGATGAAAAAACCCTCGATGAAAGGAACTCCTCTGATGTCTACATCCAAGGTACCTGACCTAACTATGATCCATGCAGACATTATTACATTATATACCCTCGCAGGGGTGCGGAAATCCCGTTTACAAAAATTTAAGTGCTGGTGTATAAAACACCCAGTAGAACCATCTCTGTCTCTGACATAGAATAATCTTCATGATAATGAGTTGACCTCTGTGCTAAACCAGCGGTCAACACCTTCATCTTTAGAGTTAACTAGAAAGTAGAAAACGACTTTGCAGTTATTGAATTGCATGGAGCTAAGAGACTTCCTTAACAACTATGATAGTGATAAGGGAGTTTATCGGAATTTGTTCCACTGCATGCAAGTGGAAGAGAAGTTTTTTAATGCCAACTAGGGTTAGGTATTATTTCTTCCTGATCCACTAAAAATATATACTTCATAATACCCAGACAAAGTTGCAATATTTGATCACTAATGAATGAAGAGATGTTAGTATTCTGAATTATAATTGGATATTTTATTTGATGAGCAGGTCATTGCCTTGCCAATAATCTGGATACTTGTGTAGTGAGGTATCAGTAGGACCAACACACCAAGCAAGACTAATAGTGAAGCTGCAAAGTGCCAAAAGACTGTGCAATCCTGCTGTATGCAGACCAAGACAAGCCAAATACAAAGTCAACAAAGATGGAAAAAGCATAAGCCAAGCAGATAGGCATGACGATTATTACCAGCAATGAGAATCTTTAATACATCCAATGAGAGAAATCAGTATGATGTTTATGTTTGCATGTTTGTGTTATGATAGAAAGATATCTATATATCTACACACACACACACATATATATTCCTGGAAAAATAATTCCCCACCCTCCTGGACTTGAAAAAAGAATGAGGAAGTTGGTACCTTGCCAACGCCATTTCGTGGATTTCCCCCCTCTTCCCCGGATTTCCAGATGGAGAGTAGTATTTACTATTAACCACCAGCTGCAATAGTGACTGGTAACTACGCAGGACTTGATGGGAATGGATCCCATGACCTCCCTAGGAATTACACCTTCGCAGAAAGGGCTGAACCATCCAAACTATCCTTGGGGCTAACATACTACATAATAGAATACTTTGAAAGATGTGGTGAACTAATCTGGTTCAGATCATGAAATCCAAAAAAAATGGAATAACACAAAAGAATACATTTGGATTAAAATATTATATTGAATAAAATATGAGAGATGATGATATAATGCTAGAATTAAAATGAGAGGCCCCGTATATATACTTGAGTGGGTGCCTTTTCACTAAAAGTCGTGTCCTTTAGTTAAGACATGTCCTTTCATTATATTTTATATGACATAAAAGAAAATAATTTGGGTTTTTATGGTTTTGTGGTTGGTTGTTGGGAGTTAAGCTTAGTGCCTTGTCTCCACTTAGAGCTTATGGGGTCAAGAAGTATGCCCCTTTGAGAATTGATTATTCAATGTTTATGGATTAGAATGTGAAACAGGTGCCTCAAGGCTAGTAGTCTCTTGTCTAATCAAAACAAACCATGAAAACCAAGGCCCTACAAAAAGGGTTTCCTCAAGGGAATAGCCTTCACCAGCAAGATCAATGAAAGATTGGAAATAATACTTAAAACCCTTGCCAAGGAGTATAAAACTAATCAAGACAAGAGATAAGCACTTACCAAATTGTTTTAAGGAAGATGGAAGAAATACAAACCCTAGACATCTTCCTTCCAAGAAGTTGAGTAACTCCTTAATGGATTGATCTTGCTAGCTTTAGTAGAAACTTGTATATTCACAATAGTCTTTGAAGTACCAAAAAGAATAACCAAGAAAGAAAGAGCTCCAAGAATTGACACCAAAACACCAAGTAAAAGATTTTCTATTAATGGCTTCAAATGATCTCCAACAATTCACAACAATTTGGAATGAGAGGAGGGATTATATTTATAGATGAGGCTCACAACTCTGAATTAAGTATATTGCCCAGAATTAAGAGAATGCGCCCAAAATGGTATATAGCTCGCCCAGCTGTAATAACTCTTCAATGAAGGAACCTAACAAGAGCATTTCAACCACTCCATGCAACAATTTGGCCTCCACAACTCGGGAAATGGCCCACAATCTTAGGTCGACCTCCTTCAATCTAAAATCGGCCTCCTCAAAAGGATTTCTCCCATCTACAAATAAATTATGCCGCCAACAAGTAAATAACCAGCTACAAATAAAGAACCCAGCCACTAACACTGAAAGCTCAGATACAGGAAAATAACTCAGCTGCAAATAAAGCTCAATGAAGAAATTTGGATGATCTCTTCTCACTGATGACTAGCTAGGGTGGATATGTCTCACCACCGAAACTAATCTTTGAAATCTCCCTTGGGGTTTTCATCCCAAGAGTTCACAAGCCACAAAGAGCTCTCTCAAATGAATTTTAAAAAATAACAAGTCAAGAAATGAGAGAGGGCGCCCTCTTTTTCCCTTTTATTCTTTTGTTCACCTTTTTGTGACCTTTTTACCCCTTAATAAGTTTAAGTGACGTTTCATATTCTCAAAGTCACTTAGGCGCCCTTTTAACCACTTACTCAATGTCCCCTTTTAAAATTAATTTAATTCTCGTGCCCCTGGCATTAATTAAATAATTAATTCCATTTTTGTACCCTAACTATAACCTACAAAAATTACTTAGGCTATTTCATCAATCCCTAGAGGACTCATTTGGAAAGGGACATTACAGATGTGATAATTAATCTACCTGTTATGGTGCAAGTTGTAGGTTGAGAAAAGCCCGACCTAACCACAAAGCAAGTGCTACAACTTGGGAATCCTACACCCAATGTTACCGTGATGTAGGGCCCACACTTCAAAGGTAACTAGGTCACTCTAGGGAGGCGATCCCGGTGACCCTAGGGGGATTGAGATGGAGATGGATAGAAATGGAAGTGAAGCCCCTAGAGGTCAAGTCTAAGTGGAGTGAAAAGTGGAAAGAGATGCCTTGTAAGTCAACTGATTGTTGCCCCAAAGGTATAGTACTTCTCCGGATAATTGTACTTGCCCGAAACACAAGAAAATCCAACTTGCAATGATATATGTTAGTATGGATCAGCAAGTTAAGCTTGTTGTCCCTAATTTGCAGCAGTAGATGACAGTTTATATCAGAAAGTAAGACATTCAAATCAGCATGTAAAGCATGAGATGAATCAAAAATATTATCAATGAGTATGGCATTCAATTATGACTGAAAAATGGCACTTTAAGGCTGAATAAAGCAAGTTGTTATAACATGTGTTTTCTGCATAAAATTGAAGCCTTATGGCTGTAGCATTCATTCACTTTTATCAGCAAATTACACCATCAAAAGATGCCAACAAGTAGCCCAAAATATGCGCCCTAGCTAGTAGAGCTAGTGTACAAAATTTAGGAGCTAGTCTAGGGTTAGTTTTGAAGTTATGGTTAGTAGTTTATCTAGGTTAGATCAGCCCTAATGGCTGTAGGTTAGGGTTTGTAACAGCAAGTAAAGTAGTGGTAGAGAGGGGACGCCCTTGTAGGGGAAGACTCCTCTCAATGAGGCAAACCAACTCTAAGCAAGAAACCTTTCAAAAGATCAAAATTTATGTTTCCCAAGGCAGTGATTTTATATATCCAATGAAAAAAATGTATGACTAGTGCCTTTACTATTGGGTTAATGGAGTCAAATAAAGGAAAGAGCTACAGAAGCTACCTCTTTGCGGGTGTAAGCCCTTTCTACTTCCCAAGGCAAGTTTCTATGCCCTTATACTTCTCTTAGCAAACCCTTGTTTAATCAATAAAATGAAGCATAAAATGATGAAGACTATGGTGGGGGTCTATGCCCTTATACTTCCCACTTAGCTCCTAGCACAACAATCCTTGACTTGAAAAGAATGATAGCATAAGAGTAAAAGATGTTGAGATTTGGGTACCTTGGAAAGTGGTCCCTGTTATCGCACAGTTTGTAGCTAGGATAAAAGGCTATAAGGTAGAGGGCCAAACTGGCGTAACAGGAACCTATCCCACCCAATGTCACCATGATGGGAAGACTCTTTCTCTTTAGGGAGGCTAGGCCCAGGGGAGACGTCCCCGGTGACATGGGGTTTTGAAAGGTCAAAGGATAAAAGGACAAGAACAAATTCCCCTTTCACAGATCACCGCCAATCAGATAGTCACGACTAAACAACCAATAATAAGGTATAGCCAAAGAAAAGAAAAGCACCTGCTTGAGACAATACAACAAGGAAACTGATACGTGCAGGATTTCGTTAGTACTTCATATAAATCAGTGACTATCTGATATTCAATATAAGCAATTTAAAAGTAAATGTTGACGAAGTCAATGTTTACAAGATAGCAATGATAAATGTATCACTTGTCAATAAATACAAGAATGATATGGCATCCAATATAATCAATCAATACTTAATCTAATAAATGCCCTCAACTACCATTCAATTGCTCATAGACAAAACGTTGTTGCATCAATGATATAATAGCAAGGAGAGACATCAACAACTTAGGGTTAGTAGGGTTAGCTAGAGCTAGGGTTAGTGTAGTTAGGGTTTCAATTCAAAAGCTTTGAGAGTGTTTAGATCAAGTTCTACTTCAACGTTTGAAGTCCTAGAGCAGTGCCTTAAGGTTTAATGGAGTCATAAGTGAAGGATGCACACGTTGAAGGAGGCAAGATTTCAAGGACTAGAGGGAAAAATTTTGAAGTGTTGCTCAAGCAGGGCCTCAAAATCGGAACCCTAGGGGAGAGAGGCTCACTCTGGTGTTGCTAAAGCAAGGCCTTGTGCTCTCTCCTCCTTCTCGGCAAACGGCTAGCTCAGATGAAGCACAAAAACAAGACAAGAAGGCTTAATGAGGGAGAGTGTTGCTACAACAAGGCTCTTTCATCAAACCCTAAAAGAAAAACAGCCCTAAGTGTAGATAATCTAGGCCTGGGACGTCTTCTTCCTCCTGGATTCCAAATGGTATGGCTAGCACAGGGGAAAGAGAGACTAGGAGTGTAGCTACGGCTAGGTTCTCTTTCTCTCCTTCAATGGCTGAAAGTTTCTCTATCAGGGGACATGAGACAAGGACCTACTTGTGTGCTTGTCACCCAGGGTTTTTGATTCAGCAAAATAAATAACATATGCAAGAAATTAGACTACAACCATTCATTCAAGAAGTTTTGCAGAAAATACTTACAATTCATCAAGAAATAACCATGCAAACCCTAGTTGTAACACCTTCCTTCAAGAGAAACACCATAAAATGCCAAAATTTGTCTTCCTTCAACAAGTATGCCTCACTAGATCAGCCAAAACCCTAGAATAGGGCGCAAATTTCAGACCTCACCAAGTGGTGAGTGAAAGATGATAAAATGAGAGTCAAAACCCTCAATATATACTGTATCAATGACCTAATTTTACTTTTAAGGTCATAAAAAGGCCGACAAGGCCAAAATATCAAAATCATACTGTTTTTACATTAAATGCTAAGTAAAAACCCTAATTAAGCATAAAAGAGAGTAAAATCCCCTTCAAGGGAGGCGCTAGCCCTTTCTAGGGCAAATGAGACATCCAGGAGTAAAACGTTAGCCCCCAAGGGGCCTCTCCAACATGCCACACGTGCCACTGCTACCCAACCTGTGTCCAAAAGCGTCCATGAAGTTGGATGACGTCATAGTGAAGATGGGGATGTCCTAAGCCTTCCAAGGCTAGCGTTCCACTGAAAAGGGGTCATTCCCCCTAGGTCTAGTCCTGCCGAAGTGTCTCTAGTGGAACGTTCTTTTATCTATCAAGTGCAAAACCCTTGATCAAGCTCTATCTTGTCTCTGCCCCCTGATGGGGTCTCAGCATCCATTTGGTGGGCTCTTCAACCCCATGGAGGTCCGAACTAGTCATCTCCCCATGTGTACCGGTCCAAATGGTACCTGTCTGTCAGGCATGGTCCTGCACATCAAAAGCTACGCCCTCCTTGGGCTCATCAGTCACAGGGATCACAGCAATGTCAATCACATCTCATCATCAATATTATTAAACATATGTATAAAACCCCTAATACATCA
>CBVK0100768936.1:0-13508 GCA_900067695.1 Picea abies | reverse complement strand
AGGAAAAACGGGACATTACAGTCCTCCCTGCCCAAATTTGCTTGTCCTCAAGCAACTTCAAACCTGGAAACTGCAACACCTGCCTGTTCTCCCAAGTAGCATCCTCCATGGATAGATCTGTCCATTCTACCCAGTACTCTCTGACCGCCCTGTCTCTGACGATGGCTTTAGGCCACCCATACAAACGGAAAATCTCCCGGAAAAATAACTCGATCACCTGCGCTGCTGAGTAGTCTAAAGAAATGGTGGGGAAGTGGGCAAGCTTGGCGAGTCGATCCACCGTGACATAGATGCAATCCTTCCCTTGCATCTTCAGTAACTTGCTGAGGAAATCCTTGGAGAGGCCTTCCCACCCCTGATCGTGAAAGGGTTGTAATGACCCGGCTGGATGTATGTGCTCCACCTCAATTCCCTGGCAAACTCCGCATTCTCGGAGATGCCTCTCTAACTCGTCTCTATAGGCCCTGGGGTGCCTATATGAAGTGGTAAGCACTGCTCGAGTGATCTCCTCTGACTCACTGATGTCCTCGAATTCCCGGTCTGGAGGCCTACCTGGATGTGCATCACCAAAGACAATATGCTCTCGAAACACTCGAAACAGGTCGTGTATCCCTCTCAGACAATTGGGCTCCCCACCCTTGGACCTCTGTACTGTAATATGAAACTCCGCAACTCGTGCAATGTCATCCTGTCTCATCACTGCCTCCATCTTCTTCGCAGTTACAACCTTAGGAGGATACGTGTTCATGCCTCGCAGAACTACTCTCTTGCCGTCCTGATCCTGGAATTCCATCTCCATAGTCTGATAGTTAGTGGAGTACCTCCCTAGGGAGTATAGCCACTGAACTCCAAGCACCACATTGGTATCAGGTATCTTAACCACGTAGAAATCATCGGTGAGCAGGTAGTTTCCCAGGTTCAATGTCATCTGTGGAACGTACCTGGTGCAGTCTAGTGTGTTCTCCCCTGGTATGACCACTGAAAAACCCCCAAACGACTCAGCGGCAATGCTCTTTCGTTCCACTAACGAAGAGTCTATAAAGTTGTGGGATGCCCCACCATCGACCAAAACTGTCACTCGATGTCCCTGCACTCCTCCCCTCATCCTAAAGGTGTGAAATCTGGGTATGCCGGAGAGTGATGCTATAACCCCTCGAGTTTCCATCGATGCCTGCTCTGCCTCTGCTGTCGGTGAATCCTTCTTCTGCCCCTGTTCCTCTAATTCCTCATCATCCCCGCTATCGGAAAACACCTCTATGTAGTGTGCCTTGGCCTTGCCTGCACACCTGTGACCTGGTACCCATGGTTCCTGGCAACTGTAACACAACTTCCTCCTCCTGAGATCCTGCCTAGTAGCATCATCCATCCTGTTCCTGCCTGTCCAATCCCTCTGTGGCTGTCCTGCCCAGTCCCTCTGCTGATGTCCTGTACCATCCCTCTGTGGTGGCGTCCTGTCATCGAGCTTCGTAGGGAAGTCCGGTCTCGGTGTGAACTTGGCCTTGGGTACGGACTCCTGTAAGTCTCTCGCCCTGCTAACTGCATCCTGTAGCGTAGTAGGCTTGTAAGCCTTCACCCATCCTCGGAGTGGCTCGGCTAGCCCCTCTGTGAACAGCATCACCAAACGGGCCTCGGAGATATCGGTGACCATCACTGATATCCTCTGAAAATCTGATATATATGCATCTGCCGACCCAGTCTGTTTCAACTGTGCCAAGTCTCTAAAAGACAGCTCTGGATCTCGTCTGTCAAATCGGTGCACCAGTCTACCTGTAAACTCCGCATAGGTGACAATGTGGGCACGACCCAGAGTGGTCATCCCGTGGTACCACCAGTCCTGTGCCTCACCCTCCAAGTGCAATGTCGCCAACTTAATGGCATCTGTCTCTGCCATGGGGTTCAGCTGGAAGTAAGTGTCGAGCTTCTGCACCCAAGCTCGTGCAGTGCACTTCGACGTCCCATCGAAGTAGGGTAGAGTGAGCTTGCCCACTGTGCGCTGTAGCTCGTAGCTCTGTGTGGGACCCCTGTTGAAGAACCTCGGCCTGTTTCTCCCCTTGAAGCTACAAAACTCAGCAAATGTCATAGCTTCTCTCAGTTCTGGATCCATGGCCTTATACTCCTGAAAATATGCTGCTAATGGCTCATCCTGCTCTACCTGCCCTCCTGTGCCTGTCTCCGGTGGTCCCAAGAACTTGGGCATGGTCGATCTAGGAATCTCGCTGTAGTCCTGAGGGCGGTTCTGGGGGCCGGTCCTGGAGGTGATCACCTCAACATGCGGTCTAGGTGTGTTTCCCCCTTCTTCCATCTGCCCTCTCTGGCTGCTCTCCCCCTTTTCTCCACCGTGCCTGCTTCCCAGAGCATAACCTGTGATTTTACCCATGAACTCTCGGGTCTCCCTCTGACCCTCTGCAATATCCTGTAAGGCTTTCATAAGCCCTCTGATCAATCCATCTTCTCTATCCTCTGGAAGGTTTGCATTGTTTCGTGGAGTGTCCTCCATTTCTGCTTCCCTGCCCTCTACGCTTCTGTACCTCCTGCGCCTATAGGTGATGTTTTGCAACCCCTCTTCAGTCATCAATGTGGCCCACAGCTGGCCAAGATCATGCTCTGATACCACTGAAATATTCTATGTTGAAAAAACCCTCAAATTCTGATGTTGACCTTTCGTCAAACAGTTTGCATAACTCTGAGATTATGGCTGTAGATGAAGATTTAATTGTGACAGCGATATATTTCTTGTTTTCGCTGGCTGTTTCGTGATGTTCTAAACCCTTATGACCCCCCAATGACGTGCCAAGTATGGTATTTTGGTTTCAAGAAAAACCCACAAAGATATAAAGGAAAAAGATCACGTATGCAATAACAATTGACTTAAAAATGGCTGTTCTTTATTGAATATCAATGGCTGGCTGATTACAATTAAAATTGACAGTAAATACCTCTCCAATAAGATGACCCAAACTGATGGGTAGCACTGGAGGTTTCCAACTTCATCCAGCAATGAAGAAACGCCCCCAAACTGTCTACACGATTGGACAAAGAGACCGATTTATATATTGACAATTCGCTGTTGGTCTGGGCGATTTGATAGCCCCAAATTCGTGGTATTATCCTCTAAACACAGGGTCCAGTCAGCAAGGGGAGGTCGTCCAGCACTAGACCCCTCTTGTGACTCCACGCAGCTTCAGTGAGAACCTTCCACGCAGCATGCAACAGTAAACACGGCTCCAGGAATGAAGACACGGCCTGCTCAAAGGACACGCAGCCTCAGGACAGAGGATCAGCAGCGACCTTCTTTGATTGTTCCTCCACACATTTAAAGGTAGCATACGCAGCCTGTGAGAGAAGGAATTCGGCCAGCACTTGAAGAACACGCAACCACCAATACAATTCGCCCAGCAGAGCTCACAACCAAAGGGTTCACGCTTCAGCAAGATTGACCACGATTTGTGAGGTGTATAACTCTGCTGCAATGAAAACACACAGCCACAACAGGAAGGTGCGTCCAGTAGAAAGAAGATGACCCTCCCTCAGCTCGTGCCACAGAAAAAATGACCTTCCTTATTCAATCTGCAACCAAAATGATTTCTTCCATGAAATGCTTCAACTCACGATGCCAATTCCCTGCAAATGAGAACCCTGAATGAATTCTCCAATTCTCCTGGCTAGAGCAGATAATTTCACTGCCGAATCCAAGATTCCACGGTTAGGGCAGGTAGTTTCACTGCCGAATCCGAGGTGCCGAATGAGTTTCCAGCTGAAACCCTCGTTTGCTCACCGAGCTCTTCTCCAAAATCAATTTTTCAAAATGAATAGTCCATGATCACTTTTTCCCCTCAATCGTCCTTTTATTCCTTCCCTTGTCCTTTTCCTCCATTAAAATATTTATTTAATCATTAATTGGAGAGAAATACCCTCAAAGAGGGTTTATTAATGATAAACTCACTTTTCCTAAGTTTCACTTTATAATTCGAAAGTGACTTTACCAGTATTGTTTCCCCAGCTCATCCGTCTAATGGTTTACGGGAAACTGTGTAAACCACCACGGTATTCTGACTTCCTAGGAAAAACGGGACATTACAAAGGGGGTCTCATCATGAGCCAACCTTCTCATTTCCGTGAAATGCTTGTGGCTAACATTGCCACCATTAGTCACCAAGCCAGGGCAGTGTCCCTTGACTAGCTTCTTGAAACAAAAAGCAATAAAAAGATAAACAACAATAAAACAAGACCTGGTTAGAGGATAGGGGGTCTCATCACGAGCTAGCCTATTAGGTCCATGGGCATCTAGCGGTATGTGTTAAATTTATAAGCAGTTGCAAGAGCCATTCTCCTGGAGGATGGCTAAGACCCTAGACGAGATCTAGGGCCCCTAGTGCACTCCTGGGGTACTTGGTCTGGGACCAAACAGTCAGTGCCATGGCATAAGACCCTTGTGAGGGCCCCCAGTATACGACTGGGGTTCTTGGTAAAGAACCAAGCAGTAAAGATCCTTGAGAGGGCCCCTAGTATACGACTGGGGTTCTTGGTCTAGGACCAAGCAGTTAAAGCCCCTAGATAAGCCTAGGGCCCCTGGAAAAGTCCAGGGTACCCATGCATACAGCATGGGTTGATCCTTGGTCTCTGACCTTGGTGGATAAGACCCCAGGAAAAGTTCTAGGGCTACTTGATCCTCAAGTATCTTGATGGTACATGACCTTCCTTGAAGAAGGACATAACCACATGAGGGATAAGTCCCATATGCAGTGATGATAAAGTAATAGGTTCACCATGCTGAATGAAGAAATGAGTATTGCCACCTTGCTAACCCTCTCTTACCCTTACATGTGTTGGTTTGGGGCTTTGTTGTTTTTGTTCAAGGGTTAAAGTAAAGTTAAATTTAAATTGTTAATTATAACATGTTTAAATTTAATTTAAACATGTTATTTTTAATTGTATTTATTTTAATTTTAAACCTTTACTTTAAACCCTTGCCCTAGCCTAAAAGTATAAATACAACCCTACCCCTCTCACTTTACACACATTACATTATTCACTTATTGCCTAAGTGTGTGGATCTCTCCTAGCTGCGGCTCCTCTGCTGTTGTCCTCCATGTGCGACCCTCCTCTGCTAGTGTTCTTCTTTGCTGCGGTCCCTTTGCTGTGAGTTAGAGCTTCTTTGCTGTGGCCTGTCCCATCCTTGTTGCAGGGTTGATGTTGTATGTGGCAGCGGATCTCCTTGAGGACTGATAGAGTGCGGCCTCTCCTTGTGTGAGCTGCGTTCAAGGTGCGGCTCCTTTCTCCCTTTTGCTGTGAGCTGATTCTAGAGGTTGCGGCCCCTCTTTACCCTTGTTGTGTGATCAGTCTATAAGGTTTCGACCTCCTCCTTCTTCTGCTATGACTGAGGTATTAGGTGTGGCCTGCTCCTGTCTGTTGTGTGGAGAACCTCTTAGTTTGCGACCTTCTTATTAGGGTGAACTTGTAGGGTGCTATCCCTCCTTATTCTTGTTGAGGCATACCCTTAGGTTTCAGTTTCCTCTTCTGCTGAAATGAGGGTTTACCCATAGTCCTGCTGTCCAGTACCTTTGTAACCTCTTGGGGTAAGGGTTTTATTGTTTGATATTCTGAGTGAGGGTTTGGGCATTTATAACCACTGTTGGGATTGTGTTTCCTTCCTGTGGCCCTTGTTCTTGGTGGCAAGAAAAGATTCTTCATTCATTGGCATTGGATCCTTGATAGATCTATGAACTGAACCTTTGTCTAAGCATACAAAAGGGTTCTACATCTCCTATGGTCATTGTTCTTTCTTCAGAGGTAAGGCTGCTGCACCAGGTAAGCTGTCCACTCATCTCTTTTAGATCTGACTTGATATTGCTTCAGTACTGCTTTGATCTAGTTTGCATTAAGTATCAACTAATTAGATCTGAACCTATACTTTGAATTTACAATTGCCTCCATAATTGTTCTATTGTGGATTGATCAGATTAGTTGTTAGATCTTTGTGGATTGATCAGACTGTTCTATTGTGTATCATCTTGAGTTTAGATCTATTGTACAGATTGGTCTTATTCAGATCTGTTCACTGTTACATCAGCAAAGTTCTCTCTTAGATCTGAGTTTTATATTTCTGATCTCACTAAGTTTATTGCTGTCTCTCTTAGATCTAATTTCTAAGTGTTCTAACTCTGTTGATTGATAGATCTAGCTGTTTTGATCACTGAAATAAAAAAGATACCATTGCTTTGCATTTTTACCCTAATTCTAACAGTATGACACTACTAGCATCTGGTCACCACACCAGGGTGGTGGCTCTTGGTGGCATAGCCAAGAGAAAGGGGGTCTCATCACAAGCCAACCTTCTTATTTTCGTGAAATGCTTGTGGCTAACATTGGCATCACTGGTCACCAAGCCAAGACAATGTCCCCTAACTAGCTTCTTGAAAGAAAAAGAATAAAGATAAAAGGCATGAATGGGCTTGGAAATATTTGCATCCATGACAGGTGTAGCACACCCTCTACAGAGGCACCCACCAATAAGGCATCCCTGCTATTACTGCACCCTTTGCCCAGGCATCTCCATCCACCTCACCCACTTACATTACTTGGATTTAATCTTTTCTAGAAACATCCCTCTTCCAATGGATATTAGCCCAATAGGACGCCTTGTCACTTCCTCCAAACTTGCATTGCCGATTTGTATAATGTCTTTGAGCACTTGACTGGGGTAAAAGAGGTTTTATGCACATGTTTAATAATGTTGATGATTAGATGTGATTGACATTGTTATGATCCCTATGACTTATGAGCCCATGGAGGGCGTATCTGTTGATGTGCAGGATCATGCCCGACGGACAAGTACCACATTGGATAGGTACACATGGGGAGATGATTAGTTCGGACCTCCATGGGGCTGAAGCGCCCACCAGATTGACACTGAGACCCCAGTAGGGGGTAGAGACAAGGCATAGTATTTGCTCCAGGGAAGAGCAAAAAGATCCACCAGAGGCAGCTGAGTAGACCTGTACCTAGGGGGGTTGTGCCCTCTTCATTGGAACGTTGGCCTTGGAAGGCCTAGGACGTCACCCAGGAGGTTCATGACGTCATCCAGCTTCATGGACATTTTGGTAGACAAACATGGCAGTTTGGCACGTGTGGCAAGTTGGAGAAGCCCAAGGAGGGCTAACGTTTTGCTCCAGGGGGCTGCATTTGCCCTAGAAAGGGCTAACATCACCCTAGAAGGGGCATGTCATCTTGCTTTTGCTTGATTAGGTTTTAATTTATGACATTTTAATGTAAAACAATATTATTGTGTATTTTGGCCTTGTCGGCCTTTTGATGACCTAAATTTTAATTAAGGTCATTTGCACTGTATAAGTAAGAGAGCAAAACTCTCGTTTTGATCATCATCTTTCACTCACTCATTAGTGAGGTCTGAAATTTGCGCCCTATCTTAGGGTTTTGGCTAAAATTGTGAGGCGCACTTGTTGAAGGAAGGCATTTTTGGACTATTTTGGCATTTCTTCTTGGTGGAAGGTTTACAACTAGGGTTTGCTATTTGAATGAATGGTTTATGTAAGTGAATTTCTGCAACACTTTTTGATTGAATGGTTATAGTTTTGTCTCATGTCCCTACCAATTTAAGATTATTTTGATTTCATGAAGTGAGATAGAGCCTTGCCATTGCAACACTCTAGTCCTACTCTTCTAGCTAGCCGTTTTCCTTGTCTTTGAGCTAAGAAGGAGGAAAACGCATCAAGGCCTAGGGTTTCTACACCTTGATGAGCTGTTTTCCCCTAGGGTTTGTTGGATGAAGCCTTGCCATAGCAACAATTCACCTCCTAACTCTCTTGTCTTTAGCTCTGTAACTTCTTGCTTGAGCTAGCCGATTTCAACCTACCAATAAGCTAAAGAAGGAGGAGAAAGCATTAGGGCCCAGGGTTTTTGCACCCTAGTGAGCCTTTCTCCCCTAGAGTTTCATTGTCGAGGCCTTGCTATAGCAACACCTCAACATCCAACCCTCTTGTCTTCAGCTTTATCATTTTCATTTAGTCCTTCAACCTTTGCGTCCTCTTTTGACTCCATTTTCCCTAGTAGTGCACTGGTCTAAGACCTCCATTGTGTTGAGCACCTTGATCATACAAATAACCAAATACTTTGAACAAACTTTAACTTTTACTAACCCTAGCTTAGACTAATTTTACTAACCCTAGTGCTGTTGTCACCTTTTCATGATATAAACATCTGTATGCAGCTCTCATTTTATCTTTAAAGCAATCGAATGATTGGTTAAGGCATCGTTTCTAAAGTATTGATATTGTTACATTGAATGCCAAAGTTTCTTTTAGCATTTGTTGAGAAGTGATATTGTAATCATTGCTATCATATAAACATTGATTTGCTTCATCAATACTATTGCTCAATTGCTTATTATCAGAAAGTCATTGATTATATGAAGTACTAACCAACAAGCAAGCTTGCACATGCATAGGTTCACTGTTGCTTTGTCTTGGGCAGGTACTCTTATTGGTTACTACTTCCGGTTATCTTTTATCTTTATTGTCTGTTTAACGAGGACTTTTTGATTAGGTGGTGACTTGTGAGGGGGATTATTATCACTTAGCCTTGCTAAACCTTTTGCCTTCTCAAAACCCCAGGTTACCGGGGACGTCTCCCCTGGGCCTTACCTCCCTAAACAGAAAGAACCTTCGCATTGAGGTGACAGTGGTGGGATTGGTTCAGTTATGCCAGTTTGACATCCTTTCATCCGTCTTTTACCCTAACTACAAACTGTGCGATAACATTTTTGGTGCCGTTGCCGGGGAACAATGAGTTAATTCTCCTCAAGACGACACTTTTCGGTATGTCTTGCCTCAAAAGTCTTTATCTTACAAGCTTACCTGGCGACTCCACTTAGGGCGTTTTCCGTTATCTTTTGATAGTTTCAAGAAAATTATCTGGGGACTCCACTGATCACGAAGCCAACTATGAATTCACAATGGGATCCAGGAAACTATAAGCCTTTAGACATGAGTAAAATCCTAGGATACCCTAGACAAATGCCCCCGAAGTATGAAAAGTGGCTACCTAGATTCATTGGCATTGATGGAGAAAGACCCAACTATCACATGAGCAATTTTTGGGCTTTCTTTTAGCTCCACCCTGTAAGTGACAATGCTGAAGACTTGGTAATGAAACTCTTCTTTGCCACTTTGCATGGAAATGTTAGAAGATGGTATGATAATCTTCCAACCGCTAGCATCACATCTATCGACTAGTTAGAAGAAACCTTTCTCATGAGTTGGGGCATGAAATTGGAAGATATCCAATTGTTATGTAAAGGACTAGAATACAGAAGACAAACAGAGGATGAGACTCTCAGGGCTTTCGGGGTTAGGTTTCAGATGTTGCTATACCAGATTCCTAAAAGCCATTGTCCTGAAGACAAGTACCTCGTGTATCTCTATACCAATGCAGTTCTAGGGCATTTGAGCTTCCTTCTAAATAAAAAGGGTCCAAAAACACTTGCGGAAGCTCACAACATGGCCATGCGAATCGAGGTAAATCTATCCTTGTCCAAAGGTAAACACTTTTCCTCTCAATGGAACAAAATCAATGAAGATACCTCAGACACTCTCAGTTTTAAAAAACTAGTTTCCCTTGAAGCCTTTACTGCTGATTCACAAGAAAGAAGGGAACAAGTTTTTAATCAACAGAATGAAGACATGGTTGAGGAGCTGGAACCTGAGCAAATTGATGAAGTATCAACTTGTGCTCCTCCCTCTGATAAAGCCATTCACGAACCTTTCCTTCCTGCACAACAACAAGATGATGAGGTTAGCTGCTTTCCTTTTCAGGATGTTGATGATACCTTGTTCCATGATTCAAAGAGTGAAGGAGGAATGGAATCCCTTAAAGAAGTAGATCTTTCCTGCTGTACAATTAAAGATGAAGAGGCAGTTCATGAGGATGAAACAATAATGCATGTTGAAAACAACCAAGTCCTCAAAGCTCCTGCAGAAGAAGAAACAATAAGTTACCCTCCTCCCCAAGATTTTGATGATGCTCTACTTTATGATAGGGGAGATAAGGAGGAGATAAATGAGTCCTTGAAAACTTCAAATCCTACATGTTATGATATGGATAGTGACATGGTTGATAACATTGATGAGTTCATACATGTTGGGAGACGTAGGTGGGATGTAGTTGGTTATGATTTGGATCCCATCTATGACATTGAAAGTCATTTCCAAGTGTTTCCTTTACAATTATCACAACAGGTTATTCTTGACCAGTGGCAACAAGGAGATGAGATTTTTACCCATACTTTTCAAACACTCAAGGATGACCTAGTACCTTGTTTTCCTGATGATTTTCAGTCTTCCCTTGAGGGTTTTGATGAGTACTCCTCTGAGCACTTGGATTCTTTCCATGAAGATGATTATCAACCATCGTTGTGGTCAGGTCTTCATAGGAGTAAGGACCTTCTTTGCTTAAAGAAGGATCCTTGCCACTACTCTCCCTAGCCACATTCGATTACTTTACTCTCTTGTGTCTCTAGAGGTGTAGTTGGGAAGTATGTCTTGGATTTTGAGTTTCCTCTAGGGCAAACCCTAGAGTCCAAGGGTTGGTTGAATACTACAAGTTTGAGTCTGTTATCTCAGTTTTTCGACTTTCCTTTGAAAGTTTTCCAGTCTTCTATTATATCCTTGTCAATCCCTCCCAGGGCTTTGGATTTTGGGAATGTACTAGGTAGCCAACTTGCAGACCTCTTGAGTCAGTTTTCTGAACCTTTGACTTTTCATGATCCCTTCCTGAAGTGGATTGAGCACTTTCCTCAGAGATTGACTTGGCATGATTTTATCTCTCCCACCCGCCGTCATGAGTTAGACTTTATGGTTTCCGATGATATGATACACTTTCTAACCCATGTTATTTTTGTGCTTAACTTATCACTATTTTGGTTTATGATGAAGCACAAAGGAAGGTATGGTGGGGCATTGCTGGATTGGTTTCATTGGTCGTTTGACTACACCTAACATACAACCAACAGGTAAGTAAAGGTAAGTAGGCATTTGCATTCATTGTATTATACCATCTGCATTACATGTTAGAATAGTTTTCTTTTACACTTATACGTATGATTTTTTTTGTTTCAGTTTTATATATATGTGTGAACTGGGGTGATATCACCACACCAAATGATTACTGATGATTGCTATTGAGATCAAGCAGGTTACAGGTTATGCCAGAGATGCTGAGGTTCTCATGCGCTCTATGGTGAGCACATGTCCCCGAGTTGAAGCCAGATGTTATCCCCCACTTTTAGGGATAACTAGGAGATTATGTCTCGAGGCCCACAGGTCCTAGACATGGAGTACTGAGAGCCAGATCGACTTGAGTTTGGCTCTGGAGGGCTCATCTTTTCTCCCTTTCAGCGCCTCTACTTTGTCAGTAGCAACAACAACATCCATCACCTTCGGCTTGGTCCTGTATCAGAGATGGTTCTTGCTCCATGAGGTAATGAGTCCGGGTATCCTATTATGTGTCACTCTGATCCTCAAAACCTTTGAATATGTGCATTTTATTCCTTTTGTTTCTAACCGGTGCTTGGATCTTATACTTGTTCACTTGACCATGTCTGGGGGGAATGACACGATGCCCTAGCAAGTTTGTGCCCATAGGTTTTGAGTTGCCACTGGGGGGATTTCTGAAAATCCATCGTCCATTCCCGTCATACATACCACTTTCCATCTTTTTCCCCGCTCATCCATCCCATTACACTGGTCTAGGCATAGGTTTGGCCAATTATTTAGGTGTTGTACCTTACCTTATGGGAAGAATGGGCTAAAGGGCCTGGAGGGTAAAAGTAGTTGACGAGAGACAAAAGCTTAAAAATAAAACCTCGAGATGCTTCGCCCAGGGATCCCAGAGAAAGAAATAGAAAGCTTCTTAGCAAGAAACAGAGGGACCCATAAAATAATAAAACAAGACCTAGTTGAGGGATAGGGGGTCTCATCACGAGCCAGCCTATTAGGTCCATGGGCATCTAGCGGTATGACACTACCAACATCTGGTCACCACGCCAGGGTAGTGGCTCTTGGTGGCATAGCCAAGAGAAAGGGGGTATCATCACGAGCCATCCTTCTTATTTCCGTGAAATGCTTGTGGCTAACATTGCCACGACTGGTCAATAAGCTAGGGCAATATCCCCTGACTAGCTTCTTGAAACAAAAAGCAATAAAAAGATAAAAAACAATAAAACAAGATCTGGTTAGAGGATAGGGGATCTCATCACGAGCCAACCTATTAGGTCCATGGGCATCTAGTAGTATGACACTACCAACATCTGGTCACCACGCTAAGCTCTTGGTGGCATAGCCAAGAGAAATGGGGTCTCATCACGAGCCAACCTTCTCATTTCTGTGAAATGCTTGTGGCTAACATTGCCACCATTGGTCACCAAGCCAGGGCAGTGTCCTCCTCACCTCACCCACTTACATTACTTGGATTTAATCTTTTCTAGAAACATCCCTCTTCCAATGGACATTAGCCCAATAGGATGCCTTGTCACTTCCTCCAAACTTGCATTGCAAATTTGTATAATGTCTTTGAGCACTTGACTAGGGTAAAAGGGGTTTTATGCACATGTTTAATAATGTTGATGATTAGATGTGATTGACATTGCTATGATCCCTGTGACTTATGATCCCATGGAGGGCGTATCTGTTGATGTGCAGGATCATGCCCGACGGACAGGTACCACATTGGATAGGTACACATGGGGAGATGATTAGTTCGGACCTCCATGGGGCTGAAGAGCCCACCAGATGGACCCTGAGACCCCAACAGGGAGCAGAGACAGGGCAGAGTATTTGCACCAGGGAAGAGCAGAAAGATCCACCAGAGGCAGCTGAGTAGACCTGTACCTAAGGGGGTTGTGCCCTCTTCATTGGAACGTTGGCCTTGGAAGGCCTAAGACGTCACCCAGGAGATTCATGACGTCATCCAGCTTCATGGACGTTTTGGCAGACAGACAGGGTAGTTTGCCACGTGTTAGGTTGGAGAAGCCCAAGGAGGGATAACGTTTTGCTCCAGGAGGTTGCATTTGCCCTAGAAAGGGCTAACGTCATCCTAGAAGGGGCACATCGTCTTGCTTTTGCTTGATTAGGTTTTAATTTATGACATTTTAATGTAAAACNNTTTGGCCTTGTCGGCCTTTTGATGACCTAAATTTTAATTAAGGTCATTTGTATTGTATAAGTAAGAGAGCAAAACTCTTGTTTTGATCATCATCTTTCACTCACTCATTAGTGAGGTCTGAAATTTGCGCCCTATCTTAGGGTTTTGGCTGAAATTGTGAGGCGCACTTGTTGAAGGAAGGCATTTTTGGACTATTTTGGCATTTCTTCTTGGTGGAAGGTTTACAACTAGGGTTTTCTATTTGAATGAATGGTTTATGTAAGTGAATTTCTGCAACACTTCTTGATTGAATGGTTATAGTTTTATTTACTTGCATTTGTTATTATAATTTG
>CBVK0100768935.1:1249-17189 GCA_900067695.1 Picea abies | reverse complement strand
TAGGTGACAAGCACATGCTAAAGGTCCTTGTCTCATGTCCCTACCAAGTTAAGATTCATTTTGATTTCATGAAGTGAGATAGAGCCTTGCCATTGCAACACTCTAGTCCTACTCTTCTAGCTAGCCGTTTTCCTTGTCTTTGAGCTAAGGAGGAAAACACATCAAGGCATAGGGGTTCTACACCTTGATGAGCCGTTTTCCCCTAGGGTTTGCTGGATGAAGCCTTGCCATAGCAACACTTCACCTCCTAACTCTCCTGTCTTTAGCTCTGTAACTTCTTGCTTGAGCTAGCCGATTTCAACCTGCCAATAAGCTAAAGAAGGAGGAGAAAGCATTAGGGCCCAGGGTTTCTGCACACTAGTGAGCCTTTCTCCCCTAGGGTTTCATTGTTGAGGCCTTGCTATAGAAACACCCCAACATCCAACCCTCTTGTCTTCATCTTTATCATTATCATTTAGTCCTCTTTAGACTCCATTTTCCCTATTAGCGCTGTGGTCCAGGACCTCCATTGTGTTGAGCACCTTGATCATACAAACAACCAAATACTTTGAACAACCTTTAACTTTTACTAACCCTAGCCTAGACTAATTTTACTAACCCTAGTGCTGCCGTCACCTTTTCATGATATAAACATCTGTATGCAGCTCTCATTTTATCTTTAAAGCAATCAAATGATTGGTTAAGGCATCGTTTCTAAATTATTGATATTGTTATATTGAATGCCAAAGTTTCTTTTAGCATTTGTTGAGAAGTGATATTGTAATCATTGCTATCATATAAACATTGATTTGCTTCATGAATACTATTGCTCAATTGCTTATTATCAGAAAGTCATTGATTATATGAAGTACTAACCAACAAGCAAGCTTGCACATGCATAGTTTTATTGTTGCTTTGTCTTGGGCAGGTACTCTTATTGGTTACTACTTCCAGTTATCTTTTATCTTTATTGTCTGTTTAGCCAAGATTTTCTGATCAGGTGGTGACTTGTGAGGGGGATTATTATCACTTAGCCTTGCTAAACCTTTTGCCTTCTCAAAACCCCAGGTCACCGGGGATGTCTCCCCTTGGCCTTACCTCCCTAAACAGAAAGAACCTTCCCATTGAGGTGACAGTGGTGGGATTGGTTCAGTTACGCCAGTTTGACATCCTTTCATTCATCTTTTACCCTAACTACAAACTGTGCGATAACAAGACTTATGTCTTCAAGATCTTGGAGAGATGGTAGATGCAAACAAACTCATCCAATCTTCCAAAGTAATGAGATCTTGTATGCTTCACAAAACTTGCAAGAAATTTGTTAAACTTTGGTGTTACCTACAAAAGAGACTCAATGACATATTAGTTAAACAAAACATGTAATGCACATTTAAATCTCTAAAATAGATAATAAAGAGGATTAGAAATGCAAACAAGCTTAATAATCCTATCCTAATGAATAATAATATCCATACAAAGGCCAACCTCAACAATTTACATAAACAAGTAAATGAAACAATATCACCTCATAAAAAATTTGCACATGACAATCATCCACACACTAGCCAAGCCACCATAGACCTCCAA
This sequence comes from Picea abies, assembly GCA_900067695.1. Classification (NCBI taxonomy): domain Eukaryota; kingdom Viridiplantae; phylum Streptophyta; class Pinopsida; order Pinales; family Pinaceae; genus Picea; species Picea abies. The sequence goes on along the minus strand of CBVK0100768935.1, from coordinate 15,623 downwards.
AGTCTTCTTTATTCTAATAGCATAAAGCTATTACAACAACATTACATCAAACAAAGCCAAAATCCCATTAACCAAATGAGGAGGATATAGCTTGCATATATAGCAAATTAGGTGAAGATCCGAATGCTAGGGTGTATGACACATGGAGAGGGCGAATTGCTCCAAGAGAAGGAAGTGATGCAACCTCTCATCGAGAGAAAATAATTTTAAGTGATTAAATAATCACCATTTACCCTCAATAAGGTAATACTTAGGTAAAGTGGGTATTTTGAGTGTGAAAAAGAATACCCCCAAGGCATATAATGCCTCCTAGTACCACTTTTTAACTTAGACTTTATTTACAATTAAAAAATATCCCGTTTGCGGGAATTTTTTTATTAACTGAAAACATTAAAAAATATCCTAGGGGGGACTTAGCAGAATTTCCATATGTCTAAAAAATGATGACTAGCATGGTAATATACATTAGACACTAGACTTAAATAACTAAGCTAAGGCCTAACCATCAGTACACACTCCAACTTTGGAGGAAATGAGTGAAAAAACTCAAATTATAACTCGCTTAAAAAATTCAAGCAAGAAATAATTAGTAAGTTAAAAAAACACTCTAGAGTAATGCACTCACGATTAAGTCTTAGGAGGCTAAGCCTTTTACAAGTTCAGCATGCTAAATTCATCTTATTACAATTCCCCATGGGGGGATGGGAATGCAATATAGAGAAGAAGAAGAAAGGTGGCCATATTGGTCGGCTGGACTTTTGAACTCTGATTTTGAACAATTTCTTGTTCAATCTTTGGTGGCTCAACTGCAAGTCCATCCTAGGGTAACTTGGTGGTTAAGAACCCCCAAACATGGTGTAAACACTTTTAAAGTAACCCTGAAAGCTAACACTTCCTCTTTATGAGGAAAGTCTTTTCACCAACAACTGTCGACTCCCTCTACAACTCCACCATACTTACTACTTGCGAATCTATACTTCTTGTAGTCCCGGAATCAACCACTGTCTTCTGAAAAGAAACTGTAACCCATGCTATCACAACCTCGCGATCCTCGAAAGAATATTGACCACTTGTGAATTTGAAGGAGCATAAACTTGGATCATAAGCAACTTGCAAAACTCCATCATCCCTCAAAGTCAACATCACTGGCCAAACTTAACAAAGACCACATCATGAGCTGTCCAGGACATCCTGCAAAGATAATCATAACTCCATACAAGACCGAGACAAGTGAATCACATATATCAAAATCACAAAAATATAAATCTGCACACGTCAACTCCTCAATTCTGAAATACCAAGCTCGTGGTATAGGTAACAACCTATGCAAGGTTATCAACAACCTGTCAACATGAGATTCCCTCTCATGTACCTCAAATCCTGTGCAATTGAAACAACCTGAACTACATCAACTCCCTTATCCCAAGAGAATCCTAAAGCAAGAGTAACATCATGGTCAACTCTCTGTTTGAGAGAATCCAATAACCCCGTCCCTGTACTCTACAATACTTCCATCCACTGCGAACCTGGAATCAATTTCAGCATCATCTTCCATCAACGTATCACACCTCTCTTCCCCAAGACAACTGGAAGTCTCATGGATGAAAGAAACCAATGCAATATGACTAACATATCTTCTAGGAGGTATACCCCTCACTGAAGATATGGGTGCTCCAGCATTCTCTTGAGCCTCCTCAAAACTAGAAGGCTTATTCAGCCTCTCACTGGAATGTACAAGTGCTGCTGGATCAACAAGTAACTTGTAAAGACCACCCTCTCTCACCCCACTAGCCAGTGTCCTTGGACTAGCTAGCTTCTTAGCCATTCATAATCTGTAGACTATGTAATGACCCAGCTATGAAATACAGTTCCTCAAAATGATATATGAATATTGCTTGTATGTGATTTGCGACTCTGGATCTCTTGTGTTGGTAGAATTAAAATGTCCAATCATAAACAGTGAACAGTTAATGTAACTGTAGAAATAGCACATAGCTAAGAAAAACAAGGGATCATTTCTTGCAGCTCCATTATATCATAAATAAAGGAAATAAAGAAGAGGAGATTTTAGCTTCTGATGCTTTCTAGAATCAACATTCAAGATGGAAGCCCAAGAGAAAAGAGTGGTAATAGCAGGAATGCTAGGCCATGATTGCGTATTCCTTACATTCAATGTCAAGATGAAGCTGGTGATAAAAGAGTTGTTGAGGTGCTGTTCTGCTATCTCTGTGAGTCCATTATTGAACTGATTGACTATGGTGCAGTTGGTCATGAGGTTGCTTGCAACCGAGTTTACTGAAGGCTGAAAAAGGATGTCATGAGACGTGTACAAGATCCTTGGGTAGACCCTCTACTATGTGGGCTACTCCTATGTTGAGACAGCTCCCTGATGAAGGGGGCTGTGCATCTTGGATCCTCATATTGTATAAATGCTGACAAAGAATGCTTTCAGAGACAAGCAGCAGCGTCTGTGACAATTCATTTAATACTCTGCACATTCGAGGATGAAGTGGTCCTGTATTTGTTTTTTAATGCAAACTGGCAGGTCTGCTGGTCTCTAGGGAGATGATGGTCTGTTTATATCCAGAACTGATGAATGCAGATGTGTGCTCTAGGGTGAGCCTTAGCCCATGTCGCAGATTGATATACCTCGGAGTGATAGTGATCCATGTTCCATCTGGAGATCAGACCTGGAGTAATTCAGGAGTTTTGCTAACAGAGTTTTACATGGGTTGATCCAAGTCGTCCTCAGTTAGGGTCTGTAGATTTCCTTGCACACACCCATATTGATATCTCCCTTTGACAGATTTAGGGCTGCCAAAAAGAATATAGTGGGTGATGCTTCTCTCCGGCGAATCCCAAGGCGTGAAGTAGAGTGACTACTTCGGAGTACCAGTTGTAACCAAAGGCCTAGCTGGGTAATCTCAAGGAATACTGAAGGGCTATGCAAGGATATTTGTTCAGTTCAACCTGTATGTCAGGATGAATTGGAGTTTATGAATGACAGCGACCACATAGAATATGGCTAAACTGAATAGGACAAATTATTCTTGATATGAACTCTATGGAGTATATGCAGATGTTAGAATCTGGCACACAATAGTAGATAGGATCAAGTTTTTTGTGGAAAGGAAGAAGTGAAACAGGAGATCTTAAAAAAATATATGAAGCTGAAAATGACCAAAACTTTGTATATCTTGGAGACTTTCTAAAAATTACCTGAAAGATTATGGCTTATGTATGACATGACAATGGGTAAAGCAAGGCAAATGCGTTTCCAAAGTTCAAAATTTCTAAGTTTTGTTTTTATTCTTTTGTTGAACCATCAGATTTCATCCTATATTCCAGTGGGAATGATAGCTCTCATATATCTTTAATTCTGTGCTTTTTAAAAGGCCATTACTTGAAATTCTAGTTAGCCTGCTTTGTTGATTGTTTCCATGTTTTTGCCAGCTTGCCCTTCTTCAGTTCTTGATGCCAATTGATTAGTGAATCACAATAATTTTTATGGTATGGAGCTGAATGTAACTCTAGTCTCTACCATAAGTGTGAAAATTCAACGGAGGTGAAACTTCATGTAAATTTCTAAATAACAATTCAAGTTCATGATATAACCTTGTTCATTTTTAGTAATAAGGTTCTTTATTTTCCTGCCTGTTTGTCTGTGGGGTTGGCATAAGCAAGTTCTGTATAGGTTGGTTTTATAGTTTCATACTACAATTACCTACATTACTTCAACTTATATTCTTAAATGCATTAAATATATTTTTCATGTAGCTAATTGGATATTTATTTCTTTGGTTTTGAAAGCAGATTGTCACTTTCAACAACATTTGGTGGATCTCCAGTTGCTGCAGTGTCTCCTTTTTGCCTCCTTGTGGCAAATATGAACACACTAATGGCGCAGTTTCTGTTTGTCTTTCTTAGTGGAGCTGGTAGGTTATGAAAACCAACCAACTTTTCTGTCGGAATGAATTCTTATGGAGAAAGATATGGCAAAGCATATGCTTAATTGTGGCATTGTATTAATATCTTTCAGTAGTACATCTCCTCTCTTGCACTTCATGTCATTAAAATGAACGTACCTTTAAATACAGAAATAATATAGAGCAACGGTATACTAGAGTATAGGGAGTAGTTAGTGTTATCACCCAATCTAGCACTTGTGCAAAGCCTTCACAAGAAACAACACAAATGCAACATATGGAAGTACTTGCCACTGTCACCTAGGCAATTACTTTCCTCGTTTTAGTGAAGGGTTGAGATCCAACAATAGGGAGGCTTCCCTAGCAACCTCAAAGGATCCTATAGCAAGTCAAATCAAGTCTACGCCCCCTATCTTGGTTACTCGAAATTATCACCACCTAGACTAAGGTTATCAAAGCAAGATTAAAGTGGTTTTATGCAATAGTTTCCAGATTTGTGTGAGGTGTTGAAAGACATTAAATGATAACTATCTAAGTCAAATGAGGAAAGTAAATGCCCCAAAACACTACAAATAAAAAGGGAAACTATGGCTGTCATAAAACTTGCAATAAGAGATGGTTTACTTCAGCAAAACAACAAGTTATGACAATAGAGATATAACAGTCCTAAAATTAATAAGAATGCTATGAAAGAAAGATGAAATGCAAGCTAAGACCAACACATCAATTAACCAATGCTTGCGGAAAATTAAAATGGCATGAAACAACTCTTAATTATGCAAGACATCAAGCCTAGTTGTCTGAAAACTACAACAATGATGCAATAAATGATGTCTAAGAGATATTCTAAGGTAGAAAAGGATATAAATCCTGGACATTAGGATACAAATGGTTGAGGAGTTAAGACGTCAAGGAGAGAGAGAGAGAGAGAGAGAGAGAGAGAGAGTTAGGGTTCTAAAGATCACTTTTCCATGTTGCAAGAGAATAGACTAGTCCTGTCTAGCTTCCTTAGGCATATGGAGTCAAGAATGCTACTTCTATAGAGAGCAAAGGCAAGAGAAAGACTCAAGAAACAAACCCTAGGGTAGTTCACTACAAACTCTAGGTATTGTTCCTTTAGGAGGGCAACTCAAGGTAGTCCACTACGAACCCTAAGAGGTCGTCCAATGTCTTCTAAAGGCTTTAGCAAGAGATCTAAAAGGATATTGGTTAAAACCCTAGAATAGTCCACTACAAACCCTAGAATATTAACCTATAAGAGCAAGACTAAGGTAATCCACTACAAACCCTAGAAATAGCTTATGTCCTTAAACAAGCTTTAAATGAATAATAACATGGAAGATAGTCCACTACAAATCTTCCTTAGGGTTTCAAAACAAAAGTTATCCAAGAGAAACAAGATAACATGCAAATCACCACTTTGATAAAGCATCTATTGAAATCATCAAGTATAAACCATCCAAGGCATGAAAAGAACACTTACTAGTCAAATTGTTTGGCATGAAAGAAACCCTAGAAATGAATTCATCCACAAAATACTTGCAAAGCATCCACTAGATCATCTCCAAGAAAGTGCGCATAAGTTCTCCATGATGAATAATAGAGTAAACAAATGCTAGAAGTGTCTCTCTAGAAGATGAGTTATGATTTACAAATGAGGAAGCCATCCTCTATAAATATGGGACAAGCCTATCACCTCATTTCTCCAAAATCCCCTAAAATATAATAAATCCATGATACAAGGTGGATAGGTCTCAAGCCGATCCCCAAATTAGCCTCTAACATAAAGAATAAATGCTAATACATAAAAAACGTCCTCTAAAAATCCCACATGTGTGAGTGTAAGAGGCTTGAAGAAGGTGACGTCATCTCCTTAAGTGACATAAAGGCTCCAAAGGTCACATTCATCCCCAAAAGGTGTAAAGCATCATGAAAGGTCACATCCCCTAATCAATATGGTGACATCTCATCATCACTAAAGTGCCAAATCCTCACCTATGTGGTAGTTTGGCTTAAGAAAAAGTCACATCCCACTCAAGCATGATGTCTTCATCATGTGTGCAATGTCTAGACTCCCAAGCTCCTAGGGTGATGCCATGGTGGATAAGGGTTCCATAAACTCTCCAAAGAGGTGCATCATCATCATCATCAAGGGCAATGGGGTCAGTCCAAACCCTAACGTTCTAAAAGGGTGCAACACCCAGGTGTATGGGCTTCCTGCCCTTTGGGTGGCACATCAAGCTGTATCTGCAACGTCCAAGCTCATCAATGCAACATCCAAGATCCAACAGCTACTAGAAGATGTCTCAAGGCATGCCAAGTCATCAAGAAGCCCAACGCTCATCATCAAGAGCCTAACATCCTCCATACAGTGTGCAACCTCTTGGGTACAAGCATCAAAATGTCCCTAATAGGACCATCTCCAAGGGTGCATCATTATCAAGCAAGGTTCACATAATCAAGTAAGGCTAACCATTACAAGATACAAGAGTCATTAGAATCATACAAAGTAAGCCACAATCTAATACAAGAGCCATGCAAGCAATTCACATTAGGTATCTTCTTCAAACTTCACACTAGCTTAAACTTTATGCAATTTGCCAAGTTTAGGTATGGGAGGACCATCACAAGACACTATTAGGTGTGCCAGTACCCAAGTAGAGGAGTAGTTCTCGAGAAACCCTTGAAAGTGTAAGTATAAGTGAATGAGATGGTATGGGGCCTAACGTCCTCCATGGTGATGGTATCATTGACATGCAAGGCCATGTGTGGGTTCATCTCCATGAGCGCCTTTGTAGAGGGAGCGCTTGGTGCTTAAGTAACCCCCTTTCATTGATAGTGTGTGTATTCCAAACCCTTTCTTTCCTTTTGAGTATTCATTTATTGCTTTGCAGGTCCCCTTTTTAGGTTCATGCATATATTTTTATTGGGATTAAGTCCTTTTAATTTGATATGCATTCTATGCATTAGGACTTGGGGCGATCACCTCATAGCGAGGGGGCAGAGCTCAAGCTCACTTTTGGCTTTTGATTTGTTATTTTTCATCCCATTAATTTTTTTTTTATAGCATGTTTTTTATTCTTCTTACCAGTTACATCAACCTCGGGCATTCTAGCCCCTTCTTCTCATAGGAGGGTGAAGGAATAGACCTTTTTGGAATGCATGTAGCAACCATTTCCAAAAGATAGGACAACGGAAGGAAAATAGATGGAATGTGTTAAGTATGGAAGGGAATGGTATGTTACCCCTATCAAGGCCTCCTAGTAGTATCCTTGTTCCCCAAGAGTGACAACACTAGACTAGGACACATATGATGGCCACCAAGGTGAAACAAGGCAAAAAACATAACTTCCAAGCATTATGATCCATTATTTGATTTCAACCAATGATCCTCACCTAAATGCCTAATGCATTAAATGTAACGCTTTATATGAAACAACGACTAATGTACCTCATGTCATGTTGATGTTTGTAGCATCAGACATGTACTTCTACATGTGTTTGTGGCTAACATGTAGAAGTCATCATTAATCCCTCTTAGAACTTAAGAAATTCACTTTATTAAAGTAATTATTAAAGTGAATGCCACTTTATAATAAAGTGAGTTTAGTCTAATGAAATGCTAAAGTTTTGACTTAGGCTTTGGTATTAGTGAATTAGATGAATCTTAGCCATTGATCTCAAGTGAGGTGAGATCTAATCTGAACCGTTAATCACTTTGGAGATTAGGGTTAGGGTATAACTCAAGATTATAAAAGGAAGCCAAGGTGAGAGGAGAAGACACACAAGGAGAGAAAAAGACTTTTGCTAGTGTGGAGTCACGAAGGATTGTGATTCAAGATGATCTCGGATAGGTGAAGAAGGAATTTCACCTAGAGATTGTGATGTCCCCTTCCACTTGGTCACGATGGGAGGATGAATTAGTAGCCTATATGACTCTCGTAGGTTATAGTCAATGAAGAAAAGGGGAGTCAAGGGTTTATTTAATGTCACTTGGTTAGGATATGTTATGTTTTTGAAGTGGCATTAAGTAAAAAAGGTAATAAAGTAACTTTTAGATTAATAGTTACTTAAACATTAGTAAAAGTGGCTTTTAATCTTTAAGTGACAAATTAAAAGGGGAATGAGGGTCATGTTGATTAATTCAAAGAGGAAAGATTTAGAAGGAGCATCGGAGAAATATAAAAGGAAGGGTAGCGCTCCACTTTCCTCATTATGATTTGATTTGATCTCTTGTTTGGAGTGCTCTTGTGAGCCAAGTTTTCATTGGGGTTTTGACAAAACCCATCCATTGTGGTTTGGTTTTGATGGTGCAATATCCACCCTAGTTAGACAAGGAGGAGGATCCATCTGGGGTCTTCATTTGGGCATCATCTTTGTGGTTCTACTTCAGCTTGGTAGTATAGCGGTTTGGTGAGAGGGTTTGTGGAGCTTCTTTGAGTGGGGCGAACTCATATTTCTGTAGGCCATGAAGATTAGAGGAAGCCGTGAGGGTTTTTGGAGCAGATTGTGTGGCTCTAGAGGAGGCCGTGAGGCTTTAGAGGAAGCCGTGAGGGTTTGAGGAGGCCATGTAGGCTTTCTTGGAGGTTCGTTGGCACTTAAGGAGGCTGTTGGGGTCTCTTGACGGAGCCGCCTCCCTTTTTATCACAGGTCGTGTGGATGGGAGGAACTGTGGAGGCATATTTGAGGGGTCGAGCCCTTCTTTTGGCAGCGTCGTGTGGCTAGTGTTGAAATAATGTAACTGCAAAGAGTATTCTTATTATTATTGTTATATTATTCATAGGATCAATCCCCACTGTGGATTGATCATGTCGGTTATTGTATTAGGAACAAATCCCGTTTTGCGGATTGGTCAACAGACAATTGTAATAGGCAGAATAAGAAGTCAGCCCCGACAGTTGTTATTGAGACCCATAAATATAATAAAGGTGGTTTTACCCATCCAGAGTAAGAAGTCGGCCCTGCCAGTAAAAGACACTTCACACGTGCCAGACTTGTATATATAGAGAGGCTAGCGCCTCACTTTAACACACAACACGCTCATTTCTAAGAAGCAAGCTGCAACTTACTAGTTGGAGAGAGGGAGAAGAGTGGTGCATCTTTTGGAGAGGACTTTCTGTATTGGTTTGAGTTATCTCTTGACATTGTATTGGCTATTTATGATAAGGAAGTTTTTGCTAGGTTTTCTTCCCCTAGAGGGTTTCCCAGGATAAATGCTTTGTCTCTTGTGAATGTGTATTTCTCAGTGATCTTGTTCTTATGTTGCTCTTATCTATTGAAATGCAAAGAACTATAGTAATGGCATAAAACATTAACATGGTATCAGAGCCAACCTGAAGGAAGCATATTTAGCAAGAGAAAAACGTCACTGTTGCAGTACCTGCAAATTAGGGTTTTTCAAAAGTGAATCTTTTCAGCTCCAAAACCACCTAGAAAGTTGCGCCCTCCCCCAAGGATCATTTTGGCACTTAGAGCGCACCTTTTCAGTGGTTGGATCTCTCGGAAAGTGAAACCCTAGTTTCACAAAAGTACCAGAAGTACCAGAAAACCAGTACCAGAAGTACCAGAAGCACCAGTCCAGAAATCCGCAGATCAGATTTGAAGGGGCAAAAAATTGGATTTTCTCAGATCCAAGTACACCAGGCTACTCGCCTTAGCCAAGCACACCTCCTGGTAAGGTCAAAACTTGATTTTAAGCATTTTCATTTTTGGTCATTTTTCATAGCCTCAAGTACAAGATGTCTGCAAGCACAAAGCTTGTTGAGAAACTAGAAGGCATAGGCAACTTCCGTGCCTGGAAGTATAGGATTGGTCTGATCCTTGCAGAGAATGACCTAGCAAGATTCATCAAAGAAGAAGTGCCGAAACCTGAAGATGCCGTAGAGAAAGCAAAGCATCAAAAGGACTCAATTAGGGCTCAAAGAATCATTGCAGATTCAATCAAAGACCCCCTGATCCCGTATTTATCATCTAAGAAAACTCCGAAAGAGATGTTTGACTCTCTAAGCAAACTATATGAAGGAAAGAACATCAACTGAAAGATGAACCTAAGATCTCAATTGAAGAATACCGAGATGCAGAAAGGAGAAATGATTCAAGAATATTTCTCCTGAATCTCAGAAATTAAAGAACAGTTAAAAGCGATTGGAGACACCATAGATGAAGACGAATTCGTAATGACGACCCTAAATGGTCTCACAAGACCTTGGGATGCTTTCATCCAAACGATATGTGCCAGAAAGGAGAAGCTACAATTTGAGAGCCTATGGGAAGAATGCATTCAAGAAGAGACAAGGGTAGCTAACCGTGAAGCACTACTAGCAAGGGATGATGATCAAACCCTAGCTACTCATACAAAAGGAGGAAGGAAGAAACCCTACTTCAAAAGGGAAACTCATAGAGAGCCTCAACCATCAAACAAATTCAACAACAAAGAATCTCATCCAAGAAATTTTCAGAAGAAAGGACAACATAAGGGCAGAGATCTCTCATCCATACAATGCTATCATTGTGATAAGATGGGACACAAGGCGAATTCTTTTCCAGTCAGAAGAGAAGAATACAAGAGGAAACACAAGAGGCAACATGCCCACATAGTCGAAGATGAAGAACCACCTATGAAGATGATTAAATATCGTGTCTTGATCTCGGCCCTCTCAGGATCTGTATCACCTGGAGAGGACACATGGCTCATTGATAGCGGTGCATCAAAACACATGACGGGTAAGAAAAGTACTCTCTCTTGTATTTTGGAAAAGAAGTTTTCTCAGAAAGTGACACTTGGAGATGATTACCAATATCCCATCAAGGGAGTGGGAGAATCAAACTACAAGCTAGATTCAGAAAACTCAATAACAATGAAGGATGTAGTCTATGTACCGGGCTTGAAGAAGAAATTACTCTCCATATCAGCTTTAGACAAGAAAGGCTATAAAGTTGCCTTCATAGATGGAGAAGTTCTTATGTTGGCTAAGGGAGAAACCATAAATGAAGCAATCATCATCGGAAATGAAGAAAATGGCTTATATAATATATATATATTCTGTTGTCCAAAAATAAAAAGTGCAAGTCTATCATTAATAAGTTGCCACATAAGCCATCACAAAATGAAATTAAAAAACTATATTTTTTGTGGGAGGTTGTCCTCCTCTGTCCACTATCTCGTGATGAAGTCATCATATGTTTCTAGGAATCTGCCTTGGCAGATTTCCTGTGTTCATTTGATGATGCTTTAGGATGCATATCACCAAAGGTGATATTCTTAGGTTCATGTTTTTGTGGAATGGAATATGAGTGATCCAGGTGGATATGAGAATGCTCAAAATTAATCTTATCAGATGCTCTTTAAAATGACTTCATTGCGTAGAGCTCGATGAGAGCTTTCCAATGGCACGAGAATCACCTCAAACGAAGGTCATATGAAAAAGTTATGGATCTTCAAAGTTTTGGCAAAACATGGTCAAAAGGGTGTGCCATGTGGCACCACTGGAAGCGTGACACATGGCACATCCATACAGTCTGTATGGTGTTGACATGGCAAGCACTACAAGGTGTCATGTGGTAGGTTGTACATCCGACATGGAAGAGGATGAGGCATACATGGCAAGTTACGTGGTCCAACCAGGTTTCAACACGTAGCATCAATCATATAGTAATGGCACAGGTGGACCAATCGGGAGTTGCCACATGGCAGTCTCGATTGGCTCAGTGGTAGATTGGTTTACCAAAACTTTATGGGTTGATTGGAGTCGAACCCCCAACCTCTCGCATAATAATCCAACAACTTACCATCACACCACACGGTTACAACTAAATTGTATGTGGCTTTAAACTTATTTAAGTTTGTTAATGTGTAAATTCGGCAGGAAAAGGGTCGAGGGCTTAGCCCCCAACCCATGGTATATATGGAATCTGATGTAACAATACCCCAAAGCTTGTGAGGGGCTAACAACTATGCCACTGAACATAACAAACCATAATATATACATATATAAGTTTAAAAACGTGCACCAAAGGAGGAGATGTGTGTGAGTTTGAACCCACGACCTACTCCCACATGTACAACCACTCTAACCAATGTGCCAAAGGTGCCTCTTGTTACATGATTCCTACAACAAATATATTTAAGTTTGCCAATAGTTTTGGGTGGAGGTTAAACTCGACCTCCTATTTAACCAGTGCACAAACCAATGTGCCCACATGGATATGCGTGCCAGACCTAAGCATGTGTGCCTCGAAGTTCATGCCATAGGGTATCTAGACTTTGAGATTGCATCTCTTTGAATACCATAGGGTTCCTTGAGAAAAGCATAAGGTGTTTATACTCATTTTTCTCTGAATTTCGAGAGGAATTCGATGGTGTACTATGTTTTTGAGTTTGAGCAACATATAAAAAGGTCATTGTAAAAACAAAAACATTTGAGCATTAATAAAACGGTCTCAATTGGAAGCGAACCCAGAGATGTAGCCCGAGATGGGTGAACTCCGTTAACAAACTTGTGTATTGTGCTTTATTATTATTGTTCTTTTTCACTTTGTTTCTTGCAAGCTTTTCATCAATTTAATGAGTTTAGATAAGTAAGTGAATTCATATTTGCAAATAGTCAAAGCAATCATTTAAATTTCGAATCAAGTTGTATGTATATGTGTGTTTGAGAAATGATTTAACATCTAAGAATTTTTGGATCAAGTTGGTATCAGAGTTGGTTTTTGACATGTATTTGCACATGAATGCTTAAAAGAGCTAGATTCAAGCGAGGTGAAGGCGGGCTTGCAAGTTATAAAATAGAAATCCAAAGGAGACTTCGTAAGTATGAGATGGCTTTCGAAGTAAAGGAAGGAGAGGATCCTCCCATGAGACCTGAGGAAGTTATGGCTACACTTCGTACAATGAGGGAAATAGCGGATGATTTGTATCGAAGAGTTCAAAAGACTGGAGACAAAGTATCTTTGGTAAAAGCAAAAGGAGGAGGTGAAGTTGGTGGACACTCAGGACCTTCTTCGCTAGCATCCTCATCCTCATCTACTAATGGTGCAAGTGAACATTCTTCTCGTAAGAAAAATCCCTCTAAGAAGTCTTCTTGCTCTCGTGTTCATTATCTATCTTTATTGAAGTTAGATGTAAAGTTTGAGTTGTCGATTTATGATGGAGAATTGAATGCAAAGAAGTTGGACAATTGGATCAAACAAATTGACGTATATTGTAGGGTACAAAATATCATGAATGAAACTGCAAAGATACAGTTGACTACTCTTCGTATGGGTAGTACAACCTTGATATGGTGGGAGAGTAAGACACAAGTTGATCTCGTTCAACAAGGTAAAGTAATTTCTTCTTGGGATGAGTTTACTGCTACAATAAGAAAACAATTTTATCCATTAGCTTATGTGCAAACTGCAATAATAAATTGACAACATCTAAGTCGAGGAAAATGGGAAAATGTTCGAGTATATACACATGAATTCAAGAAGAAAGCATTATCTTTAAAAATTCCATTATATGCTCATGATACTCTTTTGAAATATGTTGGTGGCATGCATTCATATCTTCGACACACTATATTGATGTTTAACCCTACTAATATTGACGAAGTGTCAGTACAAGCTACTCATCTTAAAGCTAGCAAGGGAAAGCATGTGTTTGAAGATAAGAAGCCACACAAATTCGAGAAAAAGTCGAAGAGAAAATGGAAGAGTAAGAAATCAACTACAATGAAGAAAGTTGAAAAGAGGCCTACATTTTCTCACTGCAAGAGGAAGGGACAGGAGCAGGCACAATGTTGGAAACTGCATCCACAGTTGTGCCCAAAGAAGTTCCAAGATAAGGGGAAACAAAAAACTGTTTCAACAACTCAACAAGATATGGGATCAGATTCAGGAGATGAATCTAATATCATGGCAATAGGAAGCAAAGGTATATCTGCCACTAGTTCTAGTTCTTTAGTTCAATCTGCTAAATTGGAAAGTGTTCTCAATCAAAAGAAACGAAGTGAGCTTTTTCATGTCAAGGTCATAGTGAAGCATACAAAGATTGATATTTTGTTTGATAGTGGATCTCAAATTAATTTAATATATGAAGCAATTGTTAAGAAGCTGGGTTTAAAGACCACACCTCGTGTGAAACCATATCCATTAGGTTGGGTGTGCGAGGATGCTAAGTTGCAAGTGACGAAACAATGTAAAATCAGATTTGCAATTACTTCCAAATTTTGTGATGAGGTTGAATTAGATGTCGTGCCACTTGACATTTGTGGCATAGTCTTGGGTAGTCCATATCTATTTGACAGGATAGAGATATTATATCGTGAAGAGAACAAATATCACCTTTTAAAGGATGGGATTGAATATATCGTCAGAGATCACTGTAATAAAACTAATATTTATTTAGTGGGCACATGAAAAATGAAGAGACTCGTAAATGCTAGTAAATATTGTGAGATCGGAAGAGC
>CBVK0100768913.1:0-19874 GCA_900067695.1 Picea abies | reverse complement strand
AAAAATCCAAGTTGTGGAAAAAGGAACAAATACAGATCCAATCCACATCATAGCTAAAGAAGATGTCAATCCAGTTGAAGTAAAAACATATTCAGAAATTCCAAGTGAAGATCTAGCGACCAACCAAGCAACGTCGATGCATGAAGAAAATCATATACAGAAATTAAACCAAGAAAATGCCACAAGTATGATAAGGGAAAATCATGTTATAAGAACTCCTTATCGACATTCAAATCATAAGAGCAAATATCTTAACCAGTAGGAATATCAATGTCATTCAGGACGAGAACGACTAACTTATCATTCGAAAAATATTGACAATAGAACAATTAAGTCTCATGATAACCATTCATTGTGGAGGTGCAATGTTTCGCAAAAGATTGAATTAGGATGGTCTGATCCTTTCACAATTCAGTAGTTCTTCTCAACTCTTTGTCACTCATATCGTCTCGTATCATCAATCCTAACAACACCAAAAACAAAGAGTCGGGCGAAGACATTGCGAACTAAAACAAAGACGTAAGCCTCTCCATAAGCATTCTTTGAGGACAAGGCATTTCTAAAGGAGAAGACAATGTAACAAACATAAATATATATAAAATATATAAGTATAAATAAATACAAATAACTAATAATTAAGAGACATGACATTCTAATGAAAGGACGCATCTCTTCGTGGAAGGGTACCCCTATGTGGGTATATATACAACCCTCATTCTCATCTGTAATGATCTCATTCATATTCTTATTCGCTATATATTTTACTATCCTAAATGGACTTCTTCATATTCCAAATATTTTGGATATTTTGCGTATGAACTAAGTTGGTTCAGCACAATTTCAAATGTAGATATTCGTTGGATACGAAATCAAATTTCACATCCAACGAGTACCCACTATGCATACTTTTGATAGACCCACAGTGAGAAAGTGGAAATACATGAAAAAATGTGTTTTTCATGTATTTCCACTTTATCTAAAAGTGGGTCTATCAAAAGTATGCTTGGGTACTCGTTGGATGTGGAATTTTTCTTCATGTATTTCCACTTTATCTCACTATGGGTCTATCAAAAATATGCATGGGTACTCGTTGGATGTGGAATTTGATTATGCATCCAACAAGTGCCTACACTTGAAATTTGAGTAAACCTATAAGGAGATAAGGCAAAAATACAATTAAAAAAAGTAGTTTTTTCATTTCCTTCCAAAAATATGTACCTTTATGGTTGAAATCATCATCTTGAACCCTATTGGTTCTTTTAAAGTTGATTTCGATAATACATTTATGTTTTGGAGCTCATTTTTACCCCAAAATTCGCCTAATGCTCATACTTGTGTCTCAACTTTGATCTTCCAAGGACATTAGTACTAGGGCTTAGTGCTACTTGTGGACCTAAGTCCATCCTCCTTGTTTTTCAAGTCAACACTCCCTAATTTTAAATAAATTGGTTAATATAAGCATTAAAATGAGGCAAATAGCTTAACATGCATAATCAATGGTTTTGGATTTGGTGAAAGGTACATTTTACTAAGGTCGTGATAGATGAGATTAACAATGAACACTGCCAACAAGGTACATAGAGGGCTTGGTGCTCTTGATTAAACTACAACCCTATATCGTCAATCATGATAGAACCAATATTGAAATGTTGCCATCCCCCCAATCCTGAAATGCTAAAATCCTGAAAAATTGTAAAGTCTTTTGAATTTTGAATTAGGTATGAAATTCTAATTCATATGAAGTTGAATAAGGTTGGAACCGCTCTCAAACATCTTCCAACTATTAATGGTAATGTTAAAAATTTAAGTAAACAAAAAAAAATGAAAGATAAAAGAGAATGTCAACTTTTACTTTAAAAATTTAATATCGCCAGTTATGGCTTCTAACAAAAATAAAGTCTCAAAAGTGACCCAAAAAAATCAAATTCCAAGCTTACATTGGCATTTACTTCATAGCCTTGGTAATTTTTTCAAAAATATTACAATATTTAGAAAAAAACATGTTGTCACGATTTCTTCAAAATTTGTCTTGACAATTTTTGTTTTATGTTTGACATCACACTTCATTGAGATGTTGGCTATTTTTTCATTTATGAGATCTTATCCTTGAAATATTTCATCATTTCTTTTATATTGCTAATAAGAATCACACTAAAATTGTATCTTCCTTGATGCTAATTATTGTCACCCAAATCTGCACTTGAAAATATCAAGGCCCTAATACATTTAAGGAAAGTTTGGTACAATGTTGGAGGTAATCCCTATTATTAGGGTCGCTTCAAAAGCTTGGTTGGTGAAGGAAAACCCATACCATTCAAACCTACACATTGAATTGCAAAAGGCCATCCTTGAGTTGAATGCAAGGACATGGATGAAGCATGGGTTGAGATTTGACTCCAAGCAATAATTCCCTCCATTTCACCTCCATGAAAATCCATAAATAATGAAGGCCTCCTCCATTGATTTGCTTAAGTTTGTTTGATGCAAAGTCATGCTACTAGTTTTTTGCCGAGATTGAGAAGCCCATTACTCCAATCTTTAATTTGAGCTTCCATAAGTGATCATATTGCCCATTTCTCCCTCTTATTTTTCCATTGCATAAGGGGAGGTGCTACTAGATCAAAGAGAGCCCATTGAAAGAAATAGAGAACCCTCCCACGGAGAGAGCTTGGAGACCAGTTTTGCAATGCTAGTCACAGGTGATACAATTTACAATGCAAAATTAGAGAATGAGATGGTGTCTTCATTTACAAGAAAATAAACATGATCCTCCTCAAAAGGCATTGGAATGAAAATCATCTCCACACCTAAAACATTGGATTATGATTCCTTAAGAGAAATGGCTATTTGAGGAAAGATTAAAGGGGCATCTCTTTGTTGAACATGAGGCATTCCTTTCTTCACAAAACAAACCCACTTCATCACATAGGGGTGTACATACTAGTAGCATTTGCAAAACTGCAATCATCATTGAACAATCCAACCATAGAAGGATGTTGACTTACCTAGTTTTTTTTATAAGCTCTAAAAACTTATAATCTCCTTACAATCTACTACACTGCAAATCTTCGTCAAAAGAAAGGAGTAAAACAAGTCCCTTCAATAATATTTGCTCAAATATGATCATGGAAAGTCTAATAGTAAGGCTCAAATCCCATTTGTCATGAAAAATGCTTCAAAATGCATCCACTAACACATTAATATGTCCTCCAATTGCTTAAACATATGCATTCTAGGTGATTAACAAGGCATGTTACCAGCCTAAGTTAGCCTTCAAAGGGTATGTAGAGGCCTTCAAATACATTATTGATGGAGCCAAAGACGATTGGATTCTAACATCTCTCACCATGCATTCGTCCATTCTACCTTCCTCCATAAATCAAAGATTTACTAAAATGACAATATCACTATTTTTGGTTCCTTGCTCTAGATTTTCTTGATATTAGGTCATGAAAGACCAAAAATCTTGACCTTTCAATCTAAGGGATATCACTAATGATTATAACCTTGATTTTAGATGAAAGGGAAGATGTATCACAAAAATTATTATCTATTTTACTTAGTAACTTGAGAAGAGAAAAACGAGGCATTTCATCAATTGCCCATGTGCTAGTTGTAAATGTTGTTAGAGGTTTGTGCATAAATGTTGAAGCCATATGTGACAAAGGAGTTCCTATACATTCAAGCGTCCTTATTTAACACGGAAACTTCATTCGATGAAATACGAGCACATATGAAGGATAGTTTTGAAAAATGAGTTGCAAACAAAAGAAAATCTCAAGTAGTTGAGACATTTTTCAATGTTGACAATAACACTAAAGTTGAAACCATTATATATGAAGATCAATCAAGTGGAGCCACACACACTAACAAAGTTTGTGTTACTACCTCTCAATCCCATGATAATTCGCAACAACCTTTCTTGAAGATGCTATATTATCTAATGAAATCTAGGATTGATATCTATGTTGCATCATTTCTACTACTACATCCTCTATCCATTCTTTCTTCAATATTCATTGTATGCACAACATTCTTTTTGCTCATGGAATCCAATTACGAATATCAAGGGTGAACAAATGCCTTGGTGTCCCAAACGAATGCATACCTAATATATATTATATATGCCAGTACTTAGTAACTTATATATAAGGCATATTAGCATACCTAATATATATTATATATGTCTACCTAGTAACTTGAATATACAACAATCCCTAGTTAATTAACATATTAATAAGCACTTTCCCTAGGGTCAAAACTATTCATCGTGACATGTCCATTCAATGTTATATAAAATTATTTAATTCGTGTGTTCTAATCATCACTTTCATATCAATTTATAATATTTTATTCTCCATGGATTACTTGGATTTATCTCTTTTCTTATAATTTAATAATGGTTTTTCATGAGTTAGTACCACCAAGTACTCCACAACAACTTGCATTTATTATTCAAGAGCATTTGAATATTTGACAATGGCTTTCCTTTATAGCCGTAGAAAAAATTTATTGCACAACAACATGACGCCACTAGGAATGGTTCCCAATTTCACCAACTCCTATGAGCAATAACCTTCAAATTAGAGTCCCTTAAAGGCAATGTAATATATATATATATGAAATGACACAACCTAACGAAGGAAGATGACACATAAATCATAGTGACTAATCAATGCATATACTGTCACATGGTTTTGTATCATAATTCCATCATCTATCTTATGAAGGAGGAAGGGGCGAATTTCTTACAGCTGTGGTTGTATGAACTCACACCAGAACACAAGACACAAGAGTTGTGGCTCTAAAACTTCATTCATTCATTCATTGTTTCTGGATAGATAGTTAAATACACAGAACTTATTAATAGTAGGACTCACAAAAATAGCTAATGCACAACTAACTAAAATTGTTCTAGAGTCTCAAATTAACACTTTCCAAAAATAGCTACGAGAGTAATTATTTTCTAACACTCCCACTTAATTACTACCATTAAATGCTTTAGCGTTTACAACACCTAAATTCTGTCTATGAAACTCAAACACATCTTTTGCCAATGACTTTGTAAATATGTCAGTCAATTGGTCTTTTGATCTACAAGATTCCAAGTAGATTTCTCCATTGTTTACAACCTCTCTAATAAAATGATATCTAGTATCAATATGCTTTCTTTTCTGATGAAAAACATGGTTATTTGACAGAGCTATTGATGAGCTATTGTCACAATACACTGGAGTTGGTCCTTCTTGTCCTTGTAGAAGATCACCCAATACTCTACGTAACCAAACTGCTTGACACGTTGATGCTATGGCTGCTACATACTCAACTCTGGCTGATGAAATCGTCACAATGGGATTCTTCTTGGATTCCCATGAAATCACACCTAAACCAATATGGAAGGCATATGATGAAGTACTCTTTCTGTCATCAATACTACCTGCAAAATCACTGTCAGTATATCCAATCAAGAAATCATACTAGTGTTGGAATATAATATGTCATATGTTGTTGTTCCAGCGATATATCTCAGAATTCTTTTTCCAACTTGTCGATGTGAATCTTTTGGAGATTCCATGAACCTAGAAATCAAACTGACAACATACATATTGTCTAGCCTAGTGGCAATGAGGTACATAAGACTTCCAACCCAATCTCCTGAATAGAGTTAGATTACATTGGATATCACATCCCCTTTGCTAAGCTTTGTCCCTGTTGCAATTGGAGTTGGTGTTGGCTTACAATTCATCATCCTAAACCTCTTCAGCACATCCATGGCATACCTTGCCTGAAATGCAAAAATTCCCGATCTAATTGAAGAACTTCAATTACAAGGAAATATCTCATTAACCCCAAATCAGTGATTTCAAATTCTTGTTTCATTGTTTCTTTAAACTTGTCCACTAATATGTTTCCTATGAAGATCATATCGTCAAGATATAAATAAACAATCAATATTTGACCTTGCTTCTTCACTTTTGTATACAATGTGGGCTCATTTTTTCTCTTACTAAAACCTATGCTAATCAAATATGAATCAATCCTGCTATACCAAACTCTAGGAGTTTTCTTAAGCCCGTAGAGAGCTTTCTTCAATCTGTAAACTTTATCTTCATGCAATCACATATCCCGATGGTTGCTCCACGTATCCTTTTTCTTCCAAAATACCATTCAATAATGTTGACTTCACATCCATCTAATAAAATTTCCACCTGTTTTGTGTTGTTATAGCTAAGACAACTCTAATTGTATCTAACCTTGCAACTGGTGCAAAGGTCTCACCGTAATCTACTCCAGGTTGTTCTGAAAAACCTTTTGCTACCAATTTGGCCTTGTTCTTTTAAACTTCTCCTTTCTCATTAAGCTTGGTTTTGTAAACCCATTTTACACCAATGCAATCTTTATCTTCTAGTAATTCTACTAGATCCCATGTATCATTCTTCTCGATGGAATCAATTTCGTCCTCCATTGCTTGGACCCAATTTTATTCTTTAGTCACTTCTTCAAAACATGTGGGTTGACGAGCAAACAATGCAAAATTCGAATGCTTATCTAGATCTTCATATATTTCTATTAAACTTCTATTCTTTCTAGACCTTGTGGAAGAATTTGTAGAATCAGATACATTGCTTGATTGAAAAGTAGGAGTAGACTGAGCTACTGGGATAGATGACTCACCTTGAAAAACATTTCTTGGAGTTCTTGTTGGAGTATCTCTTATTGGTGATTGAGTTTTTGAACCTTGTTGTCTAGCTTGTGCAATATTCTCATCTGCTTCATTGTTTGCTTGAGGTATTACTGCTCCAAAAGATATAGTCTTATCTATGCTTCCATTCCATGCTTCATCTTCTTTGAATTCAACATACCTCTTGATTATCACCTTCTTTGTCACTGGATTATACAATTTATATGCCTTGGACTGATCACTATACCCAAGAAAGATGCATTTTCCACTTATGTCATCTAACTTCCTCCTCAACTCTTTGGACACATGAGCATATGACACACAACCAAATACTCTGAAGTGTGCTACATTGCAACTCATACCTGTCCATGCTTCTTGTGGAACGTTTTTCTTCACACTTTTAGTAGATCTATTCAAAACGTAAATAGAACAAGCTACTGCATCTCCCCAAAAATCATTTGACAATTGTTTTTCCTTCAGCATGCTCCTATCCATATTCATAATGGTTTTTTTTTTCCTTTCAGCTACACCATTTTGTTGAGGTGTATACCTAGTTGTAAATTATCTTTTGATCCCATGTTGCTTGCAGAAATCATGAAAAAAAATTGAATCATATTCACCTCATTTGTCTTCTCTCAACACTTTAATCTGATGACCACTTTGCTTCTCCACCATTGCCTTGAATTCTCTAAACTTGTCAAAAGTTTTTTATTTCTTTGCCAAAAAGTACACCCAAGTTTTTTTGTTGTAATCATCTATGAAGGTTAGGAAGTAGTAACTTCCTCCTAGTGACTAGGTCCGCATTGGACCACATAGATCTGTATGAACCAGCTTCAATGGTGCCTTTGCTCTATAAGACACCCCTTTAGGAAAATGATCCATGTGTTTCTTTGCCAAAACGCAACTCTCACATGAACTAGATGGATCTTGAATGGGAGGAAAACATTCAAACATCTTCTTTTGTTGCAATAGTTTTAGACCACCAAAATGTCGATGACCAAATCTAAGATGCCACAACCAAAAAATATTCCAAACATGTTGCCTTTTGGACAAGGGAGACATCCTATCTATTGTAATTCATGGAAAGAGGATACATTCTATTCTTTGTCATCTTCACCCTAGCAATCGACATCTTACCGGGAGATTTATCATATATGAAACAATCATTTCCCTTAAAGATTACATCATACCCTTTTTAGTAAGTTGGCCAACACTAATAAGATTATGTTTCAAACCTAGGGCATAATACATATCTGGTATGTGTCTTTTCTAACCTTGTTTGGTCCAGATGTTGACCATTACTTTTCCCATGACTTTTAGAATATTTTCTGACCCCGACTTGACTTCAGTCCTTACTGAATCATCCAGATCTACAATTAAGTTTTTGTCTCCTGTCATATGATTGCTACATCCACTATCTAACAACCAAATATCATTAGAAGACTCTTGAGCAACATTACAAGTAAGGAATAATGAGTCTTCATAGTTCTCAATGGTGTTAAAATAATTTGCATCATGACTACTAAGGTCAACCTTCTTCTTCCTACATTCATGGGAAAAATGACCCATCTTGTTACAATAAAAACATTTAACTTTGGATTTGTCATACCTCTAATTTGGTTGTGGGTTTTTGTTGTTGTTGCTCCCCCTTAAGCTATGAGGATTTTGATCTAGTCTCCTTTCTTGTTCTAAACTATCCTTTTGGTTGTTGCTTCTGTTGCTCTTGCCCCTGCCTCTTGACTTTTTGATCCTCCTCTGCCTCTTGAGATCGAAACCTAAGATTTGAATGCATTTTCCAAGGAATCTTCATACTTGTTCATCTTGGATTCATGGGATAACAAGGATCCCAACAACTCATCCAATGATGGCCATATCAAGTCCTTAGACTCTTCAATGAATATAACCATTGCATCAAACTTCTTAGGTAAGGTTCTAAGAACCTTCTCTACCACTCTTTGATTTGGAATCTTTTCATCGTTCATCCTTAACTGATTTACTGTGTTCATGACTAGGGTCATGTACTGGACCATTGATTCTGACTCCTTCATCTTTAGATTCTCAAAATTTATTCGTAATGTCTGCAACTTGACCGTCTTTACCTTGGTAATGCTGTGATAGTTGGTCTCTAAGATGTCCCATGTCGTCTTTGAGAATTCCACTGCTTGGGAAATATGCTTTCATCCAAGCCGTTTTGGATAAAATAGAGTGCTTTTACATCCTTCTTTCATGTTATCTCTAAACTAATCCTTTTAAGCATTGGTCAAAGCTTGCTCGACTACGTAATCAAATATATGGCTGTGCAAAACTAGTGATTGAAACCATATATTTTTTTTAAACAATTTCCTTCTCAAAAATAATAAAGTGATTGATATATAAGGAATAACATATATATATTTGTGGAAATACACAAAATATATGTATTATGACAAATTATATCATGTCCCTTTAACAAAGCACAATATTTTTAAAATATAAAAATAGTTGACCCCTATAAATTCAGATTTTAATAAAAACCCTCAATTAAAAAATGTCACGTACGGTGTAGGCAGATAATCTTCACAACAAAATTACCTTGGGAGTTTTAATGTAACCCAAGTAAATTCGGATTTCAACCAAAATCCTAAATAATAAAACAAAACCCTCACTGATATGTGTAATAACATTTGCGGATCTCTGCCCGCACGGGTTGGAATCAAAATCCTACGTGCGTAATCTCAACAGTCGGTAACTGCTAGGGTAACTTGCCAGAATATTTGCTCTCCCTTCTACAAGCGACCATCTTCTTGGCCCTTGACAAATCGGCGGCGGCTTTCTTGGGTCTACTTAAAAACCCTAGCGATTTGTGTGATCTGTCACGAGCTTTCTACAGACTACGGCCTTCTCTCTGGCTTTGCAGCCTCTTCTCTGGCTTCTCTAGACGGTGACAACGTAGGAAACAGAAACAATGAATGGCGACGACGTCCTCTCGATTTATGCAGGCTTTCTCTCTAGCTTCATTGCGATCTGCAGCCTCCAACCTAGCTCTGCGGCCCCTTTCTGATTTTCTACAGGTTCCCTTTCTAACCTCACGTTCTGATGCCACTTTGGAGGAGGAAGGGGCAGATTTCTTACAACTGCCGCCAGACCACAAGACACAAGAGCTGTGGGTCTAAAACTTCATTCATTCATTGTTTAACTAACTGAAACTGTTCTGAGTCTAAAATTACACTTTCCAAAAATAGTTGTAGGAGTAATTATTTTCAAATATTTTATTTAATTATTAATATATATTACTTACCCTATATGGATTCCAGTTTATTGTTTTTTATGTTAAATACGGTTTAGTTAATGCACTACTGTTCATTTCATTTGGTATCAGAATGATGTGTTCATTATTTTGGACACATTTTTCAGAACCTGTATACATCCAGATTTTGGTCACATATTTACTGTACTTGCTCTGATTTTGGTCATTGACCAGACACCAACTTTTGGCCATTTAAATTTTTTTTCAAAATTTAAAAAAAAAAAATACCAATCACACACCCACTAGAAATTGAGCCGCGTGGAATTTGGAGTGACTGTCGTTGGAAACTGAACGGCCAAGTTAGTAATCAAAACCAAAAGATGTTTGATACCTTATTGAGATTAATTGGAGTAATACTTTCGGACAGCAGAAAATAAAAATAAATCAACCAATTACTTTAAAAAGGTAAAAAGTCTAATTCGAACCACTAGAAAATGATATTTTTTTCCTGTTAAGTATTAGAGTCATTTATTTAAATACAAAACTCCCCATCGAAATTATAAAAGTATTATTGAGGCTCTATTATTATAACTGCAGGTTATATAGTGGTCGATCACAGCTCAAACGTAATTGACTTTAACTTAATTCTTTTAAATTTGTAAAGAAAGAAATTATATATTAAATTTAATTTTTGAAAAATTACTTGTAAAAAGAAATTATATATTATTTGAAAAGTAATTTGAAATTTCCAAATTCAATATTTTTAATTTTTATTGTCAAAATTTTCTTATTTAAATATAACATTTTAAATAAAAAGAATAAATATAAAAGTTACACATATTTTATATTGGTATGTTCATTAATTTAGTTAATTATTTCATTGTCTTTGTTAAGCATAAGGTCTACAACTGTTGAAAAAAAGCTAGAATTAATGACTTAATTACATACTTGATTTTTATAGACAAGATTTGATATCTTCAAAATATTCTTAGTAGTTACAATAAATGAAAGATCATAATTTTAACCATTAATTTCCTTGCATAACAAAATATGGTAGTTAGTATTTAAAAAAGGTAATTAGTCTAATAATGTTGTGTCATGTAAATGCCCAATTTATTTACTCTCCTAGTTTTTACTGTTGTATTTTAGTGTTCATGGGGTATGTGATAGTGCATTTAATTTACTGTGGTATTTTAATTTATTGTTCCTTTACTCACATTTGATTAGGTTTATTTTATTTCATTTATTTTAAGAGTTTGCATACACCTTCTCTATGACTCAAAGCCTTAAAGAACTATGTTTTATTTGGACAATCCACTATAATAAACTGAAATATAATGAATATAATTTCAAAAACTTTTATATAGAGGTTATGCACACACAATGCACATTAATCTATGCATAATGAGGATAAATATTTCAATAATGATAATATGATGTATTAGGTTTTATAGAGTTCATTAATGTAGATTTTTTTATTATTATAGATGTAAAGATAGTATGATGTATCGAGTTTTATAGAGTTTATAGGAAAAATATTTCAAGAATGATTAGAATTCATTAATGTAGATCTTATTATTATAGATGATGATGATAATAAAAATATTATGATGTATCAAGTTTTATAAAGTTCATTATTGTAAATCTTATTAGGGAGAAAGTTTTTCCGAATGAAATTTTTTATATACAAAAAGTAAAATAAACAAATGTTCAAATTGAATAAATCTACAATATTTGTAATCCTTTAATTACATGTACAAAGTAATAAGAATAGTGTTCAAATTCACTACGTCTTTGATCCCTTTAACTATTTTGACTAGTAAAAAGCTAAACTATTATTAAAACGATCTAAAATTATGCATACACCATTTGTAGTTATGCTCGTTTATATTATTTTGAGGAATGACGAATACCTTGATTTAGTGCATTGTGATGTGCAGTGCATGTGGTATCTACAGAGGTGATACGGGGCATAACCAAAGATGGGAGAGAGGGCAGGAGGCCCGGTGAGGACCCCACTCCCAGTTAGCAAAATTTGCTTAGATATCATTATCTAAGCACATTTCTTCTCTACAATGAGACACCTCAGCTTCCTCTTGCATTTTTCCAGGGATTTTTACGATTCTTTGGTTACTATAAAATAGCTTATGCACATTTAGACCTCGTCGCAAGATCCCAGTGCTATTCATCTCGCTTCAAACTTTGCTTAGTGCATTTAGATATCTCCCAACTTTAGATATCTCCCAACTTTATTGTGAACGATAACTATAAAATTGTTCACAACGTGATCAATAATAGCATGTGATCAATAATAGCATGTTGAATAATATTTATTTATAAAAATGTTGTTAATTAAATTATATATATATTTATATATATTTAAGATAAACATAACATACCAATTAGTTAGTTTTGTATCATTAATATAACAATATTTCAATACAAAACTAACTATAGTTTTGTATCATTAATATAACAATATTTCAATACAAAACTATTTAGTTAGTTTTGTATTATTAATATAACAATATTTCAATACAAAACTATTTAGTTATTTTTTTACTTGATTCTTCAATTAAACTAATTTAAGAATGAATTAAAATTTAAAGTTTTGTATGTAATAATGACATGAACTATATCAAATGTACGATTAATATTACAATATTTCAAAACAGAACTATTTAGTTATTATTTTCTTTCTTGATTCTTATTACAATATCTCAATACAGAACCATTTAGTTGTTATTATTATTTAGTTATTATTTTCTTAAAAATTAAAATTTAGTATGTAATCATGACATGAACGATATTAAATAAATCAAAATTAAAATTTAGTATGTAATCATGACATGAACGATATTAAATAAATAAAAAATTCCAAATTGAAATAATATATAAAATTTTAATAAATTCAAAATCAAAACAAACTTACATGCATTCTTCTACATCGATAACTATGTGACTTTACTTCCTTTTAAATTTCGACAGGTCACACAGTCAATTGAAATCTAAAGACGGTAAAGCTATCATTTGAAATGCATAACAAATCCTTTAAGAAAGATAAATTAAGGGCAACAAAGATTCCATCCCTACTTTCAGATTTCAACGTGGAAGGAGGTTGGAACATTTATGAAACGAAGGTTCCATCCATACTTTCAGAGTCGAGCACGCTTTCCGTACAAAGAAGAGGAAAACACCTCATTGGTCGGTCGGCCTTTCTTCAATCATCGTGCATTATTCAAGTTTGGCAAATTTACGGCTGTTGTGTGTTATGCGTCACCCTCAAAATAAAATTATGGTTCACAACCATACATAATATGAGGCCAGATTTTTGTTTGCTTTATTATTCCTTCATCTCTAACAAATCCGATTTAAATTAAATTTATTTTAAAATTTTATTCAATTATATTTACTTTGGTAAAAAATTATAAATTTTATTTAATTAATTAATTTATATTTTTTTTAAAATATTTAAAATTATATATATTTTTATAATTGATTTTTTTTTTTTTGAAATTGAGAAAATTTTAGTAACTACATATTGTTTATGTTTATGGATTAATTTTTCATGTTTAAAAAAAAAACAATTTCCATTTTTTCTTAAAAAGTGATTCATCCAAATTTTATAAAATAAATTTATTTTTCCTTAAAAATAATTCAAATTTTATAGAAATATGACCAAACATTCTATACTTTACATATAAAGAACTAGTAAAATTTGCAAGTTTCTACATTTTAAGAAAAAATTCCATCCTCCTAATTTGAAACATGATAACAGCATGAATCTTGGAAGGAACTCACCTGAAACATACATTGACATTTCATTAAGATTTACTATAGAAATTGATCCCGGCCATATTTGAAATGATTTTATGCTAGTTTAATTTTTAGATATTATTATATGTATATATATTTATTTATTTTTTATTTAATTTTTTTATACATCTCGTCCATCCCTTCAGTGTAGAGCACCATACTAAGTTATAAAGCATTTAGCTAATCTGAATATAATAAAAAGAAAATAGAATATAAAATAAAATTAAGATATATATGATTGGTTATAAAACACCTTGCTAATCTAAATATAATAAAAAAAATTAAAATATAAAATAAAATTAAGATATATATGATTTTTTACCAATTTTAAATGTTTCATAATTACTTTAATTTTTATTTTAAATTATATACAACTAACTTTTAGAAGTAAACATACTTACTCTTAATTTTGCTAAAAAAAAATTAACATCTTCTCTAATATTATTTATTTAAATTTTGACCATGGCTATTATTATAATCTAAAGGACCTTAGTTAATTACCAAACAAGACATAAGGTATTTAAGTTTAATTAATGTCCAAGGAACTTTGGTATTTAAGTTTAATTAATGTCCAAGGAACTTTTTTTTCCCGAAGATAACGTCCAAGGAACTTAAAAAAGGATAGACTTCCAAACATCAAAGTTCACATCAAAGTTAAAAGAGGCTACGTCCAAGGAAGTTAATTCCAAACATCAAAGTTAAAAGAAGTTACGTCCAACGAAGAAAAAAAAAATAGTATTCCAAACATCAAAGACTAAGTGACTAAGTGGGTATACCTTTAAATGAGGGATTTTTTAATACTCAACCTTAATATGTAAGAGAAATAAATTAACATCATCATTACTTCTATCAATTATAAGGGAAAATACATTAACGTTGATTTCGCAAATCAATATTATTAATTCAAGAGACAATTATAATTTGCAATGGACAATATGAAATTTGGAATTTGCACGTAATACTTGATAATTATAAATATATATTCCATTTCAATATTACAACTATGTATCAAAAAAGGTTGTTATAATTTGAAGTTTATTTGGTTGAAAACATTAAGTGCTTTTATTTTAAACATGAAGAAAATGTTTATGATATTCTCTTATAAGAAGAAGAAGATAGTGTTGTAAGACGTTACAATGAAGTAAAATACACTCTCATCAAAAGACCTCATGATATTTCAAGGGTGATCCTTTAGGAAAATTAGAAGTCAATATAAAAGATGCAAAATGAATTTGGCAAAGTTGTCATTGATAAAGACAAAAAAAAAATTGTCTTAAGAATCATAGTTAAAGCTTGATTGCACAAATTAAAAAGTTAAAAACTGAAAAAAGTCACAACAAGAAACATTGTAGCAACTTATCAACAAAGAATCAATGATTGATAAAGAAACAATGGTCAATCCCATTGAAGTGCAGAGGTCATCAGTTGTAAATAACCCAAACCTTGGAGAAAAAAACCAATAATATTTCAACCTTGGAGAAAAGGCCTTGTCTTCGCACTTTCTTCCGGACTTGGTTTAAATTCTCTTTGGCGCACTTCTCGCATTCATATTTAAATCAATCATTTATGCTCTTGCATCAAATTTCCCTTGCAAGAAAAACCTACCATGTCCTCATGATAACTCTACCTCATCTATACACCCCCTCCCCTTTTGCAATTTTTAAAATTTTGCCTTAGGAATCCATGCAAAGCCTTCATTTGGCATGTCTTTACATTTTACTAAGTACAACATGTGCTTGGCATTCCTCATTAGGAATTTACTCTCTTCCAAAACTCACTTTATCTCTTCTAGTGTCTCATTCAATATTTGGTTCCTTCAATCTTTCTTAGCACTCTTCTTTGCTCTATTTGTAACAAATTCTCTATCCTTCTATAAATAAAAGTATGCTACATTGGAAATGGGCAAAATATCAAATTATTTTGGCAAACTCTACCTCATATGCACTATATCTAAATTTTCTTGAAACCTTACATGGTTCAATCTCTCTCATGTTTAGCTTACTATATTCGTACCTTTTGGATAGTGTTCTTTCCTCAAGTGCAACATCACTTGGTGTCCAACTCTAAATCACTTGAGCCTTTTTCGTACATCTACTTTCTTCTTATAGCTCGTTCTATTCTCCTACAATATTTCCTGGACCCACATATAAATCTACTCCATTTGTTCTAAAAAAATTTATTCATCACTACTCCTATTCATATACATGAGCAACTCAATTACATCTATCACTCCCTTCAAATTCCTCTTGTTCAACGATGAATATCCTATCAATATGTTAAACAAGCTATTAAATGAGAACCTCATCTAGGCTAACACATGATCCCACTATTTTTACTTACCTCCAGCTAGGAATCTCAACAAATTCAATAGACATTGGTTCACCACCTTCATCTATTGTAACACTCCCACGGTGGGGACTCAAATTTTCTCTCTTCTTAGGAGAATCAATACCCTCATTCATGGTCTCTATTCCATTCTGATCTTCCTAAGATTTCTAGCCACGATCTCCATCCTCCAAAACGAGCTCAAAGCTGGCAGATATCCTCTCCCAAGTTCTTCAGGATCTTTCAACCCCCTATACTTGCATATGACTGCGGGCTATGACCAGACGCCAAGACAACATGCACCAAGACGACCACCACGCGAATCCTCCAAAGTGGAAAACCTTTGAAGTTCACGATCTGACGTTGCGTGTCCTCAACGATTTCGATGGCCCTGATTTACTTCGAGATTTCTCAACTTGCGTGACCCCACTTTCCTCCGAAGTGGCTATCTCCCGAAATGGAAGATCTGTTGACACCTGTCCTCAGCTGACGGACGGTTCAGATGAGCTCTAGCTCTCCAACCTTCGTGAGTTCTTGTTCAACACATCCCCTTCTCTCCAGGAGTGACTTCACCCGAAGTCGACGGATTTCCGCCACATATCCTCTCTCTTAGATCGACGGTATAGACGGACTTCGTTGCTCCGCAGATTTCCAAAGGAACTCATGGCTAACTGCCTCTTAATACCCCAATGTGTGCCACTCTGAGAGGGACACTTGGCATCGTCGTCACTCGAAGCATGGGTTCCCATGTACTCTCGACGTAATACCCACATTCCCTCGATCAAATGGTCGAGAGGGGTCCCAAAGGATCCATAGATCCACGGTCCACATTACTTCGCTACTTCGTTCTTCTCCACATTACTTCGCTACTTCGTTCTTCGGGAGTTTTGGCATTACTAAGCTTCTATTCTCTTGAAGCGACCAACGTCAGACTGACTACCTCATAGATCTCGCAGTCGGGATGGCTCCCGGGCATCCTCAAATCTAAGGCCCAAATTAACTTCAGGACTTCAGGGATTTTACCTCCCTTACACTGAACTCGCTCAATTCGACGAACTCACGAAGTTCGAAGGACTCAAGGGGTTAACTCCTATTGATATTATGGTAGTTGCGGGAGGTATTTATCTCCACGTGTAAACCTGACGAGGATAGAATACTCTGGGAAGCAAGAAGAAATATATATATATATATATATATATATATATATATATATATATATGAGCCCGCAACATCCAGAACCCCTAATCCATTGACCTGGATTATTTAACAACCTTAATTCCTTAACCGAAATTAGAAAACCATTGACAAAAGGTATGTTTCGAAAACCACTAAAAACAGATGCCAAAAACGTCAATTTTTTTTCGAGGACGCTGCCCTTGAACCCTTGCGCAGGGGGGCTCCTGCCCCCCTACAAACCCCATGAAAAAGGGGGCTCCGCCCTCTTGTGACCCCTTGGGAAGGGGGGCACTAGCACCTTGTTGATATTATGATAGTTGTGGGAGGTATTTACCTCCACGTGTAAAACCTAACGAGAATAGAATACTCTAGGAAGCAAGAAGAAACCCTAATGAGAAAAAGGGGGCTCCGCCCTCTTGTGACCCCTTGGGAAGGGGGGCACTAGCACCTTGTTGATATTATGATAGTTGTGGGAGGTATTTACCTCCACGTGTAAAACCTAACGAGAATAGAATACTCTAGGAAGCAAGAAGAAACCCTAATGAGTTGGCTAATAACCCTAGAAGATTTGTCGGCTCAAGAAGATAATTTATATTAGGTTATTAGCTTCCAAGAGAAGAAGTCGGCCAGAAGAAATAATAATATACTGAAGAGACAGATACCCAGAATGAGAAGTCGGCCTAGGCAGTTAGCCATAATTAGTATAAATACAAGAGGCTAGTTCTCATTCTGGTAGACAGTCTCAGAATTGTAGAGCAACAACTTGTGCGCACTGCAGTGCCTAGTCTTGTGCGCAGGTTTGAGGAGAGCTGCCATTGCAACTGTTGCAGCTAGCAGATCACGTTTGGCTTAGACTATCTCTTGGTTAGGGTTTGGACTATCTGATCAACTCTTGTTGATGCATTATCCTTGGGGAAAGGTGCACTACCCTTTGTTTGGCTATCTACCCTAGGGTTTGCTTCCGGGATGATTCTTTGTCAAGGTTAAGGTGCTTGGAGGGTGGCTTCAGCCTATGGTTGGGTGAAAAAGGTATTGTCAATGGTAAAATGAGCACAATCTTTCATATTCTAACAGGTTATGGGCCCACACCTCCTTCATTCGGTTTAAACCACTGGAAGGAAACATAGCCGTAAGGATATTAAGCTTGTTGAAGAACTGCCACTAGGGTTTCTAGCAAGAGTAGTCACCATAGCACTGTCGCTAGGGTTACTAGCAGGTGCAGTTGCAAAAACCTAATCTTCTCGTTGAGGCACCTTAAGTGAAGGGATTGACCTAATCTCCGAACAGATCAGTTCACCCTAGCCTAGCGCATCTCCTGATACTCTCAGCAAGCCAAGATGTTAAGTTTGAGTTTCTGGTCAAATCTAGGGTTGACCAAGTCAAAACAACCATGACTTACTCTATGAAGTCAGAGAACAAGTTAGATGGAGCTTCTAACTTCAGAGCATGGAAGACAAGGATCAACCTCATCCTTGCCAAGAATAAAGTGTTGAATATCATGAAAGGAAAGATCGTGGAACTAGAGTTTGAAGAAGGAAAAGAGAAGGAACCACAGAATGTTGTAGTTATGGAGAAGTTCAAAGACGGTGACATCAATGCCATGAGTATCATAGTGGATTCTGTAAAATACCACTTGATACCCTACATCTCCCATCATGACTCATCAAAGAAGATGTACGATGCCCTAACAAATCTCTTCTCGATCAGAAACATTGGACAAGTTATGAGTCTAAAGAATGAGCTCCGTGACATGAAGATGAATGACGAGGACAACATAACATCATACTTTGTGAGGATCTCCCAGTTAAGAGATCAACTACAAGCTATTGAAGAGATCATTTCAGAGAAGGAATCGGTAAACATAGTACTCAATGGTCTTCCCAAGACGTGGGATGCATTTCCCGTAAGCATGAACACAAGAAAGGATTATCCTACATTTGAAGAACTTTGGACTTGTTATGCTCAAGAAGAATCCAGGATCAGTGCAAAAGAGAAACCCCAAAAGAAGTACGATGATCAGGGCTTCACAACAAGATTCAAGAATTTCAGGAACAAAAGGAAGTTTGGCTCAAGGAGGAAGCCAAATCAAGCGAAAGACATTTCAGAAATACAATGCTTCAACTGTCGAAAGTATGGTCACTACAAGAATCATTGTTCCGAGCTAAAGAAAAGGAAGGAGAAACACAAAGCATCAGTTGTCGAAGAAAAGGAACCTACAAAGAAGACTAAGCAAGATGAAAGAGACCTCTTCTTCTGAAGGTAACAATACTCTTCTTATTTCTTGTACATATCTTGTTTGCATCGTCTCTGTACATATCTTGTTTGCATCATCTCTGTACATATCTTGTATATCTATCTCCTGGAAGATAATGTATTCCAAGAAGAACTATACCTATGGAAGAACAACAAGATAAGGATTGATATCATTAGATAATACACATGAAAGGATGAAAGACATTGAATCAATCATGAAGAGACCTAGAAGAAGCAAAGACAGAAAGAAGTCAGAGAAAGACTTATAACGTTTTATAGAAGACAACAAGACGGAAGTGTGGATTCTGTCAGATAGAGAGAGCCAATTATATATTGCAGAAGACAATAAAGATGCAAACAGAAGCAGGGACTCTGTTAGACAGAGGGAGCCTATTA